>JAFFZH010015669.1:12643-36474 GCA_018420115.1 Euura saliciscinereae | reverse complement strand
AAAAAACTCGAAAAGTCACGAACGGTGTAACAAAAAGTCACGAAAAATCATGAACAGTAACGAAAAGATACGAGGTGTCACGGAAAGACTCGAAAAGTCACGAACAATCACTAACAGTTCAACAAAAGTCACGAACAGTTGAACGAGAAGTAACGATATATAACTATAAATAGTAACGAACTACGCCTATCAACGTGGGGGTCTTTTAGTAATGAAACTTGTGTCTTTCCAGCGTAAGATTAAATAGGTACCTATACTCAATTCGTGGATCGACATAACTTCTGGTAATAGTATCGGAACCTCAACGTAGAATGATGAGATTCATCCCCAAAGAAAGACCTATTGATTGTTGGAAAAAGTGAGTTACAGTTATAAAGGTATAAATTCAACGAGTTTCCCTCGTACAATTCTATAGACAGTGAAGGGGTATTACAGCCTCGGGGCGTTGTACGATTTTGAAATACCTCGCGGAAAATGTCTGAATGGAAACAATTAAAGTACTTATCCAAACAGTAGGTAGAAAACAGTGAATACTAAACACTGAAACGCGAAATATACCATTGAGGTTTTCTTCTACTTTTGTGATTCTGTTCAATTTCAATCAACGTTCACCAAATTTGGTATCCAATTTTGTTGACGGGGAACAAGGAGAAAATTTACTGATATACACAGAGAAACACATAAATTTGATTAAATGTAAACGTAATCGTGAAGGTGATGAATTTTGAAGAAAAGATTCTAACAAATTTTTCTCATCGTTTATAAACTGTTGAATTGAGAAAAAAAAAATTCAACCCTCTTTTGATCCAACCTGAGAGTAAATCACACATGATGCTATTACGTACGTCAGCGTCACACAGAGATCGTAAAGAGCTCCACTTTCACGTGCAGACTTCCTTCAAAAGTTTTCTTTTCTTTTTTGAAAGGAGCAAAAGTATCACAAAAGAGTAAAAAGCGAGTCACGTCTGCAATGAAACTCCTGATTTTTATCTTATTTACAACGGCAATAAACCTTCGGGAGTTGAGGGATGTTAAGAACATGATAATAATAACGACAATGATGAAGAAAAATTAATCTTCTCCCGCCACGGTATAATTTTCACTCTTCCTTCTATTTTCCGTTCAAGCTAGGGGATCAGTAAAACGTGATTCAACAAATTCTCCATAATAATAATAAAAAAATCATGTCTTTACACATCGAAAATTGAATTTTTCAAATCAACTTTTGATAAGATATATCAATGATTTTTGGAGTATGAAGAATTCGGTCCCAAAATAACGAATGAATCAAGTTTCAGGGAATTTGTTATTCATCCAAATCCCGAACCCTAAGTCGACCAATGATCAGTATACTTTGTCGCTTAGTGAACGGGATAATCTCTTTCTCGAAAGGAGCCACCCCTGATCAAACAGTCGATGGAGATGAGCAAAGTCGTTCAAAGGCCAGTTTCGAGACGGATTAATTCAATCAACACTCATCGTCTTCCAAAAGCGGAAAATAACGTCAGTCGAAAAAGTTTAGACTCTAATCCGCCTCTTTTTTTTTTGTTCTATTATATGTATATCCGCTCTGCAACTGCAACGACAAAGTGAAGAAGCCGAGAGACGACGACGTGGATGGGATAATTGCGGATAATTTGCGGTACGGTTACTGCTATCCACTTTCTCCAGCAATTATCGCTACGACGTCGGCCCACCGCCGCTCAAGTGGTAGCAAACTGCAACCGGAAAGACACCCTCTTCGTTCTCTGAATGGGAAACGTTGCTTCGATTTCATCACCGCGTGGTGGCGCTGCGGTAAGTTTCTAACTGATCACAGGAAAGCGGAAGATGACCTGAAAAAATGTCATTGGTATAGAATCTTGATCCAGAGAAACGTGTCTTCGGTAAGAAATTCTTCCAATAACAAAAAAGTTCATGTTTTGAGGTTACAGCAGCAGCGAATAGACAAAAAACGTTATTTATCACGATCATTCTTCAAGAATTCAACACCAACATGATCACCAGTCAAGACACAGCGTCGTCAAAGCCTCGATCGATGATGTAACGAGACTTTGAGGTTATGGAGTGCTACGCAGATCCCTCGCGCATCTCGCTGCGCACGCGCATTGTTATCACAATAAAGTAGCTGCTAACGCATTTCATTATGAATACCAGTGTCGTAAAAGGTCGTACAGAAGGAGGCTATGATTCCTGTCGATTATAATTGTGTTGTGGGGGTGGGGGGAGGAGGGAAAGATTGTGGTACGCGCACGCGAGATCGTAAATTAATAACAAGACCTCTGGTATAAATATTGTATGTGTGTGTGTGTGTGGGGAGTAACCTGTACATGTATCGACAGTCCTCCAGACTTGGGGTTGGCTCTCGGGGATTATGACTCCCGGCAGTTAGCACATGGGAATAAAATGTTTCATTAGACCAGAGCCCCGTGGCTTAAGAGTTGGCTGTAGGTAGGAGCTTAACGAAATCGTAAAAGAGTTGAATGATAAAAAAAAAGGAATATGAATATCGTAAAATGTGTACCCTTGCCGCCGCCGCTGCTGCTGCTGCATATTTTTCACTATCGCTTTACACTCTTTTTAACGTCTCACTTTGGCTCGTTGGAATACCTTAACACGCATAATTCTGGTCACGAAACTATCGTGTAAAACATGGAAAAATGAAAAACAAAATTTCCACGTTTCATAAATAGTTTATCAAACTTCTGATATATGATCTCTCAAAACTGTGATTATACATCAAAAGTGACACTTTATGGTACCCGCCTGTGAAAAACGCTGACCACAAGACGTTCGGTTTTCTCTCACGCGTTTTTTTTTTTTTTGGATTTTTTTAGTAAAAAGGAGGACTCAGTGCTTTCATTATTTTAAAGCCTGGTTCTTCCTAGGCGATCTTTCATTCCTGCAAATAATGTGTCGGGTAGGTAGCTGCATGTAATTATTCTAATGCAATACGCGGTGTGGTCGTCGACCCACCTAGAGGAAACCCCCTCATATTTGAATACGTTTGCGATAGCAAATTTTTTTTTTTTTTTTTTTTTCTCTCTCTCCACCCTCACATACCTTCACTCTTTTATCTCCACCGCGTTCACCGCCCGTTAAACGGAAGTGGTGGACGAGCCACTCTCTACTCTTCCCTCCCGAGAGCCGGTGCTGTAACTGGAACTGGAGGCTTGTAAAATTCTCGGTTTTTTTTCTGTCCTTTCCGTAGCCAGAGATTCATCTCGTTAAGTGTATTATAATAGAGTTCGTCGTTTTGACAAATAATAATAATAATAATTTGTCATTTTTTTTTTCAAAATTAATGAACATCAAAAGAACAGTTTGAAAAAAAAATGTAAGTTGGCGCATGCGCATATCTAGTTTCACTATTTTCCGCACTCGCTATTGGCTCGTAGTTAATCTGTTCATAAAATGACAGTCTTTTTTTCTCTGTCTTTTTTGTGGCAGCGAAAAAACAAAACTTTTTTTCTGTATAATCCTGCTAAAACCGCGTGTTTCTCTCGGTACGATTTTACGGTTAATATAAATCGCGAAATGGAGGTAAGTCATAAAGTGAAAAATTGTTTCCATCTGTTAAATTCGCTAAAGAAGAGAAAAGTTCGAACTTACATTACTTTTTCATTGTCGTATTAAATTCACACCAATCACTCTTCACGTCTCAATCGTGAAAAAAAGAGAACACGAGAAAAATATGATATCGACTTACTTCCGTAGTTTTTCTTTTTTTTTTTCGTTTTTTTTCTGCAGCTATAAAAGTTTTGTAGATTAACACACGATACACGCGATAGATGGATAGATATAGATGGACGTTGCCTGCAGAGAAGAGAGGTAATTTCTCGAGGCTTAACACGCGGCCCAATTTTCGGAACAGTAAATTCCAATAATGTCGAATGGTCTTAAAAAGTTCGTATATCACGGAATCGACGGGCATTCTGATTTATAACTAGAAATTCTCTGCACGATAGTACTCGTATATACATATATATATATATATAGGAACTCGGTACAAGTTTTCCAATAACTTCAAACCTTATTCGCACCTGAAGCTATACAGGAATTAACATTAAAGCCGTTATCAAACCACAGTTTTATTTCAGTTAAAGGTTAGAATTACTTTCAAAGTGGACGAATACCTTATTGGTGAAGAATATAAAAAGCCCTTTTTCAAGATCCATCTTGATATTCAGTTTCTTTAACTGAACAACGAAGTTGGGACTGGAATCATGAGCCTGTGGACACGAAATCTCTGAAACGATTCAACCGATTCTTGTCGAAATTTTTAACGAGATGCAGAAAACTATTATCTAAGATGTGGACCTCCACATAATATATCGTCGAAGCTTTTGAACTTTCCGTTATTCAGTTTTTTTCCAGATATTCTAAATTTCGTAAATCTGACTTTAGATTCGTGATCAGTGACCCAAAAAACCATGTGGTAGTAAGTTTCGTTCAAATCTGTTGATCCGTTTTCAAGATATCGTCATTTTTATTGTGTTTCTTAGAATTGTGTTGTTTATATAATTGAAAAAGTACTGAATCGATCAAAGCCAAAATCTAATCAGTTCTGAGTTCACGATAGCCGCGTCGATTGATCCCAATTTGATCAAAATCGGCGCACTCGTTCTCGAGATATCGGCCGATAAAAATTCGATGTGATAGACACATAACCTCAAAACGTGGAAATCCCGTACAAACTCAACTTTTCATCTTCGAGGCGATTCCAATACCTTCAAATCTGTTCGATTTGGCTGAAATTTCGCATATGTAGACTCTTTCGCTTCACTTAAAGCCTAAGCCGGGATTTTTTATTGATAATTTCTATGAAATATAGGTTATATTTTCCGGTTGATCACATCAATTTTCTATTTTTTCTGAAGCCAGAGAACAACTGATCAATTATTTGGCTTCAAGCGAACATCCTCAAGCGAACAAATTGTGCAATTGAAGACCGGACGTAAGGTCGTATAAATTTGATATTGGATTGTACTCGGTGTTTGGCTATTGGCTCTTGGCTCTCCGGTAAGAGCAAGCTCTAATAATCTCGCGTCGCTTTGAAGTCGTGGTCTGGCTAAATAGAGATTCGAGATCACACAAATCCAGGGTGACTACCGGATCGAATCGAAATGTGAATGACGGAGAAAGGGATGATGAAGGGGGAGGTCCGCGCGTGACGACAATGGGACACCAATTAATTGGATACAGACTCGGGCATATCCTCCTATTTCGAGTAACGCACCGTCGCAGTTTGATTCCTGGCGCATGCGCAGAGGCCTCGAATCGTCGGGTTTTGTGTGCTTTTGACAAATAAGCAGCCCTTTGACGAGGAACCTCGACAACCCTTTGGTTGTTACGCGAGCTTTAACGCCGCGGTGGACGACGCGGGCGTAACGGGAGCTCCACCCAAACCACACGGATGCAAGTCGTTACCAATTCCCTGTTTCGTTCATCGTTTTCAACTAAAAGCTGCAGCTGAAGCTGAAGCTAAAGCTCGCGGCTTCAAAAGTTCTAGTCAATATTATGCTCCCGTTGTTCGCTGTTGCTGCTGATTCGCTAATTATTTCATGGAATTAATGCTTCAACTATTAATGCTACGTTCTATCAACAAAATGGATGGAGATTTTCCATGTATGAGAAAAATCGTATGGAGTCTGTAACTTCATCTGTGACATGTCGAGTCTTTTGGATTCCGCTCAATGTTCTTCTTCAACGAAGACATTTCAGGCTTCACATAGAGTCTGCTGACACGATTGTCAACCAAGATTTTTGGCAATGTCTCAAGTCCTCTGAGATCTTATATAGCCGTGAAATCCTCTAGTCTCATAGGGTTCATAGGTTCTTCGAAATTGAAGTATAATCGTCGACGAAGCCATAGCTTCCGGTTCTTTTGTTGTACCTTCAAGATGCTATTAGGACTGGATGAGAAGTTTGCAGAGAGAAGATGGCTCGATGAGTCTTTCCACTTTGTCCATGAGCTGGGATTCTAATCCAGCATGATTATCGCGAGAGTGATATTGAAGCAATTACCGACTACGAGTCACTGCGTGGGGGTTGGCGAACGAATCCCGCTGCCAGATTTTCGGTTAATTATATTCCCGAAAAAAATGTGTAAAATTTCCGGAATCTCCCCCCGTTTTCCCCATTTTCCGTAAGCCTGCAGCTACATCAACGGACTGGACGAAGGAATTCTACCGAATTCACTAATCCCCCACTGCTTTTCTCCTCCCCTTTCGATAACAATGGAACCTAATTATCAAACCACGGTAGGATTTCTACCGTCCTTCGTTCCAATTTCAACGAGAAACTTTTTTTCCCCTCTCTCTTCGATAAAAATTGAAGAGAACTTGAGACTCGATTCAAGGTTCAACGAATTTTGGTCAGGATAAAGAAATGACCAGGCTTTTGCCTTCCGAGCTCGAAAGAATAGAGGATGAATTTTTTTTATCGTCGAGATACAACGTGATGATATTTTTCAGTATTCAAAGGAGCATCTGGTACACGACGAGGCTTCACGTCCTGGATCTGCAGGATCTCGGTTACGTATCTCTTTTTTATTCGCACAAGCATATTCGAGGACATTTCTTTTTTCTTCTCTCTCTCTCTTCTCTGAGATATGTACAAATTACGGATACGTTTCGGGACGAGATGACCCTCGGATGTTGAAACAAAAGGTTTTGACGAGGGTCACGCTTCGTGGGAATGAATTCAGAATTACACCATGGTGGATGGATGCAAAAAATGAACAACTAAAAACAAAAATAGAAACACAACACTCAAGAATTTAAACTCTCAAGTCTACTGGATTGTACAAGGTGTCACATCTCAACGTCGGGGAACCCAACAACAACCTCTGCAGGGAAAATTGATAAAAAGACCTTTTCCACCCAGACGGTTAAGCAGGAAAATGTACAAACCGATGACAAATATTCTCTTTTCGAGAAGATTTTCGTTTTCGATTCTTCGTCTCGTTTCAGACAGTGAAAAAAACAAAACATACTCAGTCATGACTGAATGTAAAAAATTTTAATTGTTATCCAAAATTCGATTGAAATTAAAATCCAAGATCAATTTTGACCCATTTGATGATCTTGAGTTAAAGAATCAATACTTTTCATCAGGCTTTGACAAACAGAGCTGTAATAAAGTCTGCGGCGACGTCTGACCTATCCTGACTTTTTTCACTGCTTAATGCTTATCGGTGCTATAAACAATATTGTCCTAGGCGCCATATTTTTTATTTGAATTGATTTCACTGTTCCACTGTCTGATGATAAGATGAGGTTGACTTTCATATATTGAGACCCATAAAATCGTTTATTACGGATCTTTTTAGACGTTCACTGAGAAAAAATTATGGTTGGGCCAACCATTTTTTCACTATAAAAACATGTAACTAACCGGACCCAAAATAATTTGTGGTACACGTAACTCATTAAAAAATAGTAGTTGAAACCAAAATTGATGGTTAAGACAGCAACTTGCACAGCTATTTGGACAACCTGCGTAACTACTTGGACGTAGTAAGGGGAACCATACAGCTAGCAACCAAAAACAAAGTTACTTGAACCAGATTACAATAGTTGTAGCTACTAGAAGATTCGAACTGTTTAGACAGTACAACCACTTTTTAAAGTTGTAGTTACTCTGATTAATTGTAACGGGGACCTAATTTCGTGGTGGTAACATTTTATTTTATTGAGTAAAATCACAAATTTTCGTCGTTAGAATAAAAAAATTTATTGTATTATGTTTTTTTCATTACTATTCACTCGGAATTCACCCATTTTCAACGCCGCTACGCATTTTTAGTTTAGAAAAAACCGCACCGTTTTCACCGGGATTCGATCCGGGACCCTATCGCTCGCTCGCATTTGTAGTCGCACGCCCTACCTACTACGCCAAACTATCTATTGGAAGTTGTAATACGTTTTTCTGACTTATTCTCGGAGATATTCCGGAACTTCTCTTATTGATGGTTGTACGCTCTAGTGCAAAACTATTTGGAAAACTTTTTGATTAGAGGACAAGGTTACCATAGAATAATCTTCTGGATATATCTTATGTGCTGCGGGTGAGGAAAACTGGACCCTCAGTACCTCGAACTATGAGTAGTTCTGTGATAACGTAGAGGGACTGTTGGCACAACCATGGTTTTTAATTGAATGAGTTGACATCAGATTATGGAAAGTGTAACTAGATGTTTTAATAGTTATAACTATTGTCATTTTTGTGATAACCTTAGGGTATTGATGGCGTAACTACAGTGTTCATAGTATGAGTTACCCAATTTAAATCATAAGAGAAGCCTAATATTTGGGTGGTCCCGACCAGTCTTACGTTTGTGATAACGTAAGCGGACTCTTGACACAACTATTGTGCTCATGGTAAGAGTTAACACTGCAATATGGGAAGGATAACTAAATCTTCGGTACTCTCAACTACTGGCGCTGTTGTAATAACTAAATACAAATTTTAACATGACTATATTGTTTTAGTCGTTTATTTTACAATAATTATAGTTGACAGTACTTTAAATTTAGGTGTTCTCTACCAACACATCCATGTGTTGATCTTACCATCGTTACATAGTACGGCAAACCATTTTTTAGTAACCATCACCATAAAAGCGGATTGCCTGTACTATACACGGTTAGACTATATGAAAATAGTACGCACAACCAAATCTTTTTTCTCAGTGTTTCCTTTTTTTTTCTGCTACCTCTGCTGCATTTATGATGTTTAAAGATTAGAGAAAATTTGTATTGTTGAAGTGGATATTTGGATTGTTGAAGTTTCACGTGTTGCCTTTTTTCCACCAAGCGTAATTTATGTTTGTTTAATTTTTGCCCCATGGGATATGAAGTTTCTCTCATCCCCCCTTCCCTCTACCACCATGGCGTAATTATAAAACTGCGGATTATTGTTCTCGTGTTGGCTACTCTATGTAAGCACATAATCATTCGTCGCGTGCATAAAACCAGAGTTCGTTTATTTAAATATATACAGACCTACACTCATTTTTTTTTTTTTTTACAAGTACGTACGAACACATAAACCGCCTCTCTCTAACATCAAATCATTTTCCTACTGCACGAAATGTGTGTACATATATAATAACTCGCTTCTCTTAGCAATCACAATACCCACCGTGTGTTTCAACTCTGGAATATATAATAATAACAGAATTGTAAGTCATGGACTAATGACCTATATTCTCAACACTCATCAATTTAAAACAATATTAAACGCGGTTATTCGATTCTGAAGTTTGATTCACGATTTTTTTTCTGGTGATATGAAGCCTCGATAAGTCCACTCAAGATTTAACTGAATTTCACAAATTTTTCAACTCCCATAAAGTTATAAATTGGTTCTTGAATTTGTTCCTTAGAATTTTACAAAATTTCACAAAAGTTGCATAAATGAATTTTCAAATTTTTAAACTTCTATGAAGTCGATAAGAGATTTTGTCGATTTTAAAAATCCCTCGAAGTACAAAAAAAAATCTCACAAAATCTCATTGAACGAATTACTAAATTTTTTCTAGTCTCATGAAGATTGAGTCACACAAAAATTTCGAACTTTTGATTTACCATGAAGTCTTGATTCAATTGATTTGAAATTGTCCAAATCTAATCATTGTCCGTAAAGTTTTGGAGGGCAAACGAATTTGGAGAACTGAATCATGTCGTTAACATTGTAGCTAATATGACGTCAAAACTAAACTCGATGAACACAGTGTTGGAAACTTTGATTTTCTGTACAAGAAATAATTCAAAAACAAAGTTCAAATCGTATTTTACATCAGCATGGAGGAGAACGGGTGATAATATCTGACCCGAGAATATTTCATATCGAGAATATAATTCGTTGCTTAATGAAACTCCGAAGCACCGATTATTAATAAGACTTCGAGTTCCAAGTTCTAAGTTTCACCGTCTCTAAAGTGTCTCGCGTTGATATTGTGGAAATTCCGTTATTTGTAACGCGCCAGGATTATTTTGGCAATTATCAACCTAATATCATCCGTCTATAAATCAAGCGTAAAATAACGTTGACGTTTATTGGTTTGTTAAGTATGTATCTAGACCGGCTGCTGTTATTCCCGTAGCTGCTACCACCCACCGCGCGGTGTCAAACTCCCAAAGTTCACCAAAAGCAACTAATTGCCTCGAGCGTCACTCGCCTAGCGATCATAAATACGTATGGAGTGTCACATATCTTGTAGCCCTGCCTCTGACGAACATTTTGAGCCCAATTTGGTCTCAAAATTCGAAAAATTGACGCTACGGCAACGGTTTTTGTGAAACTCATGCTGGGTCTGATCAACAATGAGGCCCAACATGCATCACTTGCCTCGTGATCATGAATACGTATGCAGTATCCACATATCTTGTAGCCCTGCCTCTCAGGAACATTTTGAGCCCAATTTGATCTCGAAATTCGAAAAATTGACGCTACGGCAACGGTTTTTGTGAAACTCGTGCTGGGTCTGATCAACAATAAGGCCCAACATGCATCACTTGCCTCGTGATCATAAATACGTATGCAGTATCCAAATATCTTGTAGCCCTGCCTCTCACGAACATTTTGAGCCCAATTTGGTCTCAAAATTCGAAAAATTGACGCTATGGCAACGGTTTTTGTGAAACTCATGCTGGGTCTGATCAACAATGAGGCCCAACATGCATCGAATGACGTCGCAGAAGATAACTCCAGAACCAATTGGCCGATTTCGCTGAAATTTCGCACACAGACTCTTATTATCGGTAGTTCGAGCCTATCAGAGGATCTTCCAGATCAGAACTGTAATTTATAAGTTTTATACAAAAAAGTGAGTGCCTTTATTCATAAAATATCAATAAAAGATCCCAGAGTCTCTATATGCGAAATTTCACCCAAATAGGACAAATTTGAAGTTATTGTAATCGCATAGAGATGAAAAATCGAGTTTTGACTAGACTTCCATATTTTGAGGTTATGCGTCTATCACATCGAATTTTTGTCGGATGATATCTCGAGAACGAAGGCGCGGATTTTGATCAAATTGGGCTCAATCGACGTGGCTTTTCTGAACTCTGAACCTATTAAATTTTGGCTTTGATCGATTCAGTAGTTTTTTAATTATTTGAACAACAAAATTCTAAAAAAAAAAAACACAATAAAAATGACGATATCTTCATATCGGATCAACAGATTTAAACGAAATTTGCTACCACATGTTTTTTTGAGTCTTTGATGACAAATCGGAAGTCAGATTCGCGAAATTCAAAATGGCGGATCCAATTTGCTATGGGCAAAAAAAAAAAAATTCGAAATCTCAAAATAGTTGGAAGTAAAATAAATAACGGAAATTTCGAAGGCCGAAACCCCCTTGTTTCTATTGGTTTCCTGTTGTTGTGTAGTTTTATTCCGTGTGTGCATACTCGACAAATAATTCATCGAAAGGTTCGAGGTCGTAAGATGTTCGGTATGTATGGTTATGGTTATATTCTCGGCTATGATTACGGGTTACGAAACCCTGACAATTACGAAAAAAAAAACTCCGATAATGCCCCTAATTAAGTTAAACTCGCTATTTTCGATCATGCAACTGAAGGAGCATCGCGTATGCGTTACACCGTAGACCGACCGACCAAACTTCTGACTCCGGACATATCAGCCTAATGGCTTATAATTTTAACACCTGCCATCTAAAATTGGTTCTATTAGATTTAATATTCACTCTAACAGAAATCGATCGAGCGTTCATAATGGCTGTACGAATACCCGGGTTGATTATACACGACGATATGCTCAAGAGAATATATCCACCGTAACAAACGTGGCTAATTGATTTACATCGATTATCGAACCCGTAGCGACCCTGTGGTAAGGAAAAAGAAAATTATTGAATACGAAAACAGAAAACTAAAATATGACCAGAGAAACAAACGCCCAGTGAAATTGAATGAAAATTATTGGGTTAACACGTGGCTATTATAAACGTCGAATTCGATAACTCTAACTTCAGACCCTACCAGGCTACAGTTTCGACTAATCGTACGACCTAATTGACGGCTCCAGCGACCAGCTGTACAGCTTAGAACAAAAAAAAAAAATAATTGAAATTATTGCTAGAAGACCTGACCCTGTTTTTGGGTTAGGGTTATTTTCAAGGTGAAACAAAGAAGGATTTTGAGGTTAGGAGAAGAAACAAGTCTTAGATCAAATGTGACATGAGGCAAAAAGGCCTTTTTTGTTCCGTAGTCGAGTAACATAAAATTGATTTTGAGGTCATGCTTTTTTATCTTGTAGAAAATATGTTTCATGTATTTTGATGAATTTAATTTGAGAAAAAGAAACTATCACATTATATAATAGCGGAATTCCTAGCTAAAGGTGTATGAAAAAGCCACAAGACCGCAAACACAACCGGTTATTTACATAGGAAATCTTTTCACATTAATCACGGCCACCAATAATTACTCTTATTTATCTCGACCATGAACTTATGTACACGCTAACATAGTAATACGTGTATAATTCGTGAATTATGTGCCACACACCGGGTGTCTATTTTATATTCACTTTCTACTCTATAAGTTTCGTCGAAAAAGTAGAAAAACAGTTTGGATTCTAACGAAATTTGCACAGGATACTGTCTTTCTCATCAGGATGTGCCAATGAGCTTAATTCCGAGCCCAATTCCAATTCCACTTCCGGTAGCCGGGAGACAGTCACCAACTTCCGTCATTTTGAAACTGAATGTCTAGAATATCGAAGATCACAAGTCTCTCTTCAAGCGATCTAAATCGAGGGGGTATCCACTTCAAGATGTGGTGTGATCGCAACCATTTCACAGGCATTTCATGTATTACATAGAATTTCATAAATATTTCACGACTGGATACTCCCTCGATCTGAAGTTATTTCCGTTCCGGAAATGAGAAACGGAAGAAGAAGAAAAAAAGAGTTAAAACAAAAAATGTAGCACAATTGAAAACGTAGGAATGGCAAAATCAGAAGCGAGGATAAGGGCAACCGCGGTAGTACTCCATTCCTGGGGTATAGTATAACGTATGCGTCCGAGATTACGACGTTTCATCCGAAAGCACGAGGTTATGAAGGTGGTGGAGGTAGAGGTAGAGGGTGGTTGGGTATTTCATCGCGGAGAGCCTGCGGGCTTCTTTAACAAGTCGGTCGTTCAGTCTCCGGCGGGTTCTTCATCCTTGTCCCCCATACAGGTACGGATACATAACCTCGTCCCGTTTCACCTACGTCTCCATTACACGGTCTATCTTACAACGCTACCCCCCCCCCCCCCCCCCACAGTCACCCCCCCGAGAAGCAACAACTTTGATACGAGTTAACCAACCAACGAACTAACCAACTTCTCCCCTTCCCCCGCTCTGTCACACTCTTCATACAACCTCTCGATTTACCTAACCTCACTTCGTGTACTGAGACGTGCGCGTTAACGGCAATTTCCCTATGGGGGGGGATTGAACAAGGGAAAAAAGAACATCAGCATTAGCCGTGTAAAAATATTATCATCATAATTGCGATAACAATCGAGAATCGATGTAAAATGAAATGGTTGAGTTTTCAGGATGTGAAATAGAAGGACTTTGGTGAAAAGGTGACCCCATGACAGATTGGTTTGTAATTGTTCGACAACTCGATAATCGGTTCTTAACTCCCGACCGTGACAGGTTTAACGGATAGTCAATATTGAACGCCCCACGTTCCAATTCTAGTTCCGACAATATATACTCATACTTGTAGCTATCAGTTGGTGGACGTTCACCTTGACTCGACTGAATCGATTCCTTCAACAACAAAAAATATATATATGTATATCTGAAAAAATTTAGGACGCGTTTTTTTACTGAGTAGAATGTTAGAAAAAAATATGGAATGATTTTTAGATGGTCGGGGTTTAACACTGGTCGAGTTGGCGTGGAATGCCCCATATAGTATAATGACATCGATCGATGGAGTATCCTTAGAACATTTTACTTTGAAATGACATGAAATACTATAAAATGGTTGGAAATACTACAACACGCAATGAAATCTAGCAGCAGCACGCCATCGAACGCTATGGAATGCTTTCAAAATAGCAATAATTACTACAAATTCTTAGTGACATGCTGTCGAAAGTTTACTATACGAAGTATTCATGAAACGCTATGCAATGAAATGAAAATGAAATCTACATAAAATTCTATAAAATGGACATGAAATGGACTTGATATAGACATGATATCGATATGATAAAAACTGTATGTGGATATGATATGGACATGATATGGACATGATATGGATATGATATGTATATGCTATAGACATGATATGGATATGATATGTATATGCTATGGATATGATATGCACATGATATCGATACGATATGGCCTTGATATGGATACGATATGGATATGATCTCCATACGATATGGACTTAAAATGGATATGGTATGGACATGGTGTGGATATTATATGAATATGATATGGACATGATATAGATATAATATGGACATGATATAGTTATGATATGGATATGATATGTATATGATATGGATATGATATGCACATGGTATCGATCCGATATGGACATGATATAGATATAATATGGACTTGATATAGATATAACATGTATATGATATGGATATGATATGCACATGGCATCGATACGATATGGACTTGATATGGATACGATATGGATGTCGATGTGATATGGATTTGACGTGCACATGATATGGACATGATGTGGAGATGATATGAACTTGAAATGGACATAGAATGTCATGAGAGGGTCTCCAAATCATCACATAATAGTATGTTAATAAAAGTGTCATACAATTCGATGAAACGGTCATGAAATGCTATGAAATGGTCATGAAATCGTTGTAGTATATATAATCCAGGGTATAATCCTATTGAACGGTCTTCAAATGCAATGAAATGCTTTATAATGGTCGTGAATATGTGAAGAATGGAATTCTATTGAATACTTGTGGAGTGCCGCAGAATAAAGTCTTGAAACAGGGAATAGTTTAGACACCTGGACATTTCGACGAGGATGACGATGATACATCTCTTCACTGGTTGATTAAAACAGTAGAACGCGATCGCTTAGCGAGGACCGTGAAGCGACAATCCTTATACTCCAATGGTCACCGGGGTCGGTAGGGTCGAATGGGTCGAACTATGAGTCGCCTCCGGCGTTCTAGCAGCCGTTCACAGTTCGCCGTTCGCCGGTACTACTACTACTACTACTACGATATTGAAATCAACGACTGGAAGACAAAAGTTAGCGGACACCTAGACCCCCGGCAGCGAAATAGCACGTTGAGTACAATGGAATCGAGTATAATGGATACCTATATAGAGAACGTAGCATGTAGCTATGCGAAGGGTATGGTATACCTGAAGCACATCCACTATATCCAACCATTGTTGGTCCATCGAATTCAAATCCAAATGGGAAGCTTTCAGAAGCATCGAAAACGTTGAAGAGAGAGAGAAAAAAAAACTGGGGCGAAAAGGGCTCAGGTACTGTTCGTTTCCAGGCATTTGTTCCACCTCAGAACCAGATCGAGGTGTTAAGAATTCAAGAATCACCTGAATCTATCTACAATTGATAAAAAGCTTCCGATTCTCCTTTGGAAAGAATGTGACTGATCGTAAGATACACTTAATTGATCATTTCTGCTGAAAACTTGTCTCTGAGCCTTCTAATCTACTGAAATTGAAATCTATCTGAGCAGAAACCTTTCGAAACTCCAACCTTCCGATGAAAGACCTCATAGTCTGACTTTCAGAACCGAGAATTTCAAGAATCTGATGAACGCTTTGCAATCGAAAGTGTGACGAAAGTTTGGCAGTTGTAGCTTGTAGTTAGAGACGCCACCGCAAGACGGCGTGGTTTTCCAATCACGAACTTCGACTGGCTTTCATCAAGATTCTCGTGTTCCTCGATGGTGACAGAATCTCCTTTTTTTTTTCTGGCACACCATGTAGAAAGTAGTTGATAAGAGACGTTTATATACACAGAGGGTGGCGTGCCGCTGAGGGTTATCGCGTGGCTCGTAATTTCGTCATTGTAGTACCTACAGCTACGTGTACTGTTCGACTCTCTGAGATCAGTTGCCGCATTTCGGGGCTAGTACTTCGCGAAACGACCAACCACGGAGGAGCTGGTTTAATTAATAGTTGGCTATCGCAGGCGCATTGCGCTGATACAGAGTTTCACTCCCGCTAGCTCACTGATTTATTTTCAGGTTAACTCGATTTTATAATCGAGCTTCATAACGCTACAGGACATCAAGGAGATATTTTCGAACTTTTTTGTCTTCTTGATTCGATTATTCGTCAGTCTCAATAATTCTAAATTCCGACGACGAAGAGTGGCTCCCAACATTTTTCCTCAAGGTTCTTAAGTTACTCGTGGAAGTGGAGAAAAGCTTTTTTCAGGCACTTTCGGGGTTTTTAATGTCGACGTATCTCGAGCTTTCGGATCATCATCGGGAACATGAAATTTTGATTACGGTCTTGGCAGGCTTAACACTGAGGCACGTCGTATTCGATGGTGGTAATTTTCTCTGAAGGAAACTCGAGTACATTAGAGAGCAGACAAACGGCTAATTAATCAGAGGAATCCCAAATAGATGGGTTCGCGTGTCGAGTAAAAGCTCCGACCGTTAATTACAGGCATTATTTCGACCGAACCCAACGAATCTCGGGATATTTGTTTGCTAACAATTCGCAAAAAGGGGAAGTGTCACGTAACGTAGCTGTAGATAAAAGTCAAGAGAAATCAAGACGTTCGTTCGCGACAGAAACCGCGAAGCAACTTTTATCTGACGTATATAAAGTGAACTTGGCAATTTCAAAGATTTGTCGACCACCTCGGAATCGAGTGACTCGGTTGGTGAATAAAATCGAAGAAGAAGCGACGAGGAGACTTTATGAAATAGTTTTTAGCAGGTAAGGAAAGTTTAGCGGAAACTTTCAGTTGGCCTCACGGCACGTGTGTGGGTCATACGCCGCGTAGTCAGTTTGTTACTAGTTTCAGCCAGAGGTATGGTATATTCCAGCAGGAGGAAAAGCGCGACACTCGTATGAATACATATTACTGTTATCTTAGCAAAGCTTTTTAAACGCGATATTAAATTGCCAGGTGCAGCTGAGAGCGGTTGGATTAACTTTTTTACAACAGAAAACTGTCACGTCCAAATACAAACAAAAAAAAACTCCTCCATCCCTAAGAACCCTGACACTCCCAGGGATCTTATCAACGGTGAAAAATACACAACGTCTACCTGATGGACAATTTTATCTTAATTTCATCTGAAAAGAATTCTGCAAGGTAGAACATTTTTTCGTTGAACCACAATCTTCGGAGTTTTCAGAGAATTAGCCATTAAGGACACCATGTTGGATCCGATATCCTTAATTTTTCAAATATGACCTCAGATTTGTGATTAGCAGCATAAAAAACCTTCTGGTAGCAATTTTTATCAAAATCTGTTCATCGGTTCTCCAGATATTATCATTTTATTTTTTGTTCTTTGAATAACTGAAAAAATACTTGATCAATAAAATCAAAAATCTGACAAGTTTTGAGGTTCAAAAAGCCGCGTCGATTGAGACCAAGATCATCAAAATCGGATCCTTCGTTCTCGAGATATCGTCGGAGAAAGATTCATCACATAACCTCAAAACGTTGAGATCTAGTGAAAACTCGACTTAAAATTCTCACGGTTTGTGGAATAACTTTCTTTCTTCTTTGGAAACGGAGTCTGCATGTGAAACCCAACACATACATGAGAGAAAAGCCTTGAATCAAAGCAGCCAACTCAAATCCTAGGTTATAAATGTAGTTTTTGAACTAGACGTCTGTTTAATTCCCGTTTTGAGGTCACAAGCAACGTCTCTGATACTTCGGCTTTGACTCTACTGCTGTGAGGGTTGGTGTGAGCGATGTGAGGGGGATGAGGGGGGTAAAAGAGGTACCAGGAATCCGAGGGTTCTAACGACGACCGAACGACCAGAACCTTTGGTAGGACACGCGTTAAGGATGGCGTGGAAGTCGCACGGAAGGCCCGGAGGGGGGTCTCCGCCTCCCTGCGGTATTAGTAGTGTCTTTTCTCGCAATATGCGGTTCTCGCATCGCGCATAAATCACTTCTGGTAATATCATCGGAGTCCCGGCGTACTGGGAACATAACCTCACACTCTGCACCAACCTTCCTATCGCCCCCCGACCGACACTGGCGGCGACCCCATATAACCGACGTTCGAACGAGATCCCCGCGTCACCCGGGGGGTCGACCCTTTCCTTTCCAAATTTCATCTAATGACGATATCCGGTCTTATCGACACAGAGGGCGCTGTTCTTGCCTCTGAACGCGGAACTCGAGAGTCGAAATTGACTTTATCGTAGGCAGCACGTGACTATCAATAGTTCGATTCAATGTTTGTTGAAAAGTCAGTCGAGAGCGATTCTAACCTCAAAACTTGAGTTTTTGGTCGACGATATCTCGAGAACGAGTAGCCGGATTTTGATCAAATTGGCCTCAATCGACGAGGATTTTCTAGACTTAAAACTGACTGAATTTTTTCTTCGATTGGAATTGTAGTTTTTGAATTACTTAGAGAACAAAATTACCAAAAAATGGAATCAAAATTACGCTATCTCGACGTACGATCAACGCATTTCGATGAAAATTGATACCCGAAAGTTTTCCGAGGTGCTGATCACGAATCTGAAGTCAGATTTGCAAGAAATCAAAATGGCGACGTGAATATGCTATCAAAAAATGTAGAAATATTCCTATATCGATTCGAAATCATAATATCTTCTGAAAATAAGTGAAGTTCAAGTGTCACTAAGTTCATGTCTTCGTCATCACGTGCTGCTTTTTTTTTCTCGTCTTAAGAAATCGTCTGCCACTTCTTTCAGACAAAAAGTCTCCATCTATCGGTCCACTTCGTCGTTCCGCGAAGGGGTTCAGAGACAGTGTTGGTGGTACGGTCCAGCATGGCCCAGAGCCCTTAGCTCGTTAGCGTTAATGAATAAGCAAGCTCAATTCGCGAATGAGTTTGACACGGCGTCTCTCGCCTCGGTATCGTCATACCCGTCAGCATCGACGCGGCCCTCTCTCGGCAGCCGTAGGGCATCCATTTCATCAGAGGATGAGGACTCGACAAACTCGAACTACTTCGAGGCAGTTTCGAGTACTTTTCTCTATATGTATTGCATCCTACTTCATTTCCATGGCACTTGGTCGTTCTATTACTCAGCATTCTCTCTGTATCGTTATACGACTCTTGGATCTGAAACTTTGACGACTTTTGAAGCACGTCTATTCACACACGAACACACACACACATCGAATGATCGTGTATCAGCTTTCGAAGTCATCTCACCTTATATCAAGTCTGAGCTTCACTTATCTTAATTTTGCTCTTGGAAAGACACTTTGTGTCTTGTTCTGTAAGTCTTTGTTTTTGTTTTTTTGCTTCTTAGAAGAAGTTTCTTGTTCTTCCTTGACAAAAGTGGTGAAACTATCCGAGATAAGTTTAGCGCGCTGGTACAATATATCGAAGGAATGTAAGATTGTTCAAAGTTTTCCAGTTTACCGGGCAGAAGTGGTGACTATATGACCGGTCCATCGATCTGTCGTCTGTGGAATGGAATGCTGTATATTGGCTCTCAGACGTTAGCTGTCGGGGCGTAAACTCCTTTTCTCTTATTGTTAAACGCAGAAGCAACTGTCGCAGGGTCTCTTGTATTTAATTTCAATCGTTTAACACGTCGAACGTGCGCTTTCTCAACTGACAGCGGGGAGGACGTGTTGCACATACTATGGACTCAGACGTACCGTCACAATTTTTCACGCTAGTAGTTTTCACTTTTAGTCCCTGAGGAGGCAAAAATGTCGTTCAAAAGTCCAGAGGTTCCTCCCAAATTCGGAGCCTAAGTATCAAACGTTTTTTCAGACGTACTTATTCGATCATCTCTTCGTTTTTCTTTGATTGATATTATTAATACTTTCGAAAAGCATGGAATTCATTGATAGCCAGACAGAATTATGAAGACCTTTGGAAAAAATGATACCGAGAAACCGATTTTTTATACTTCATCATCAGCCATTATACGGTTTGAATACAATTTTTACACCACTGTGAACATTTCTCGTGTAAAATCATACATAAACGATTTTCCACCCCCTGTCGTTTTTTTTTTGTTGTTTTGTTTAAATTTAATATCCGCAGCGAGTCGCTTTGCGGGAGAGATTGCGAGTCTTTCTTCTGTTGTTTTCTAATTCGGGTATGAAGCGGAACAAAAACCAGCCAAAACAATTATCACCGAGTAGAAGCCACCCCTGAATCCGTTGACCCGGAGTGACGCGGGTCCCAGGGTGCTCCGAAAAATTGCTTCAAAGGGTAAAAAAAAAAAAAAAAATTTGGAGCAACGCGCGTGAAGCTCTTTGGCTCTTTTCACTTCCCGCTCATTCGAAGAGAGAACAAACGGGGTTCGCGGTCTCCGCCGTTAATTTTTCAACCCTCTCCTTCCTCGTCGTCGTCGTCGACCCTCTTACGCGAATAATATCTCAGCCACCGAACAGGAAGTTTCCGGTCTCTTTCGGCTTCCACCGCCGTACCGTGTAAGAGCCTCCATATTACACAGTTTTCACGGAATTTTATATAAGGGCAGCAGAAACGCGTCGGTTAAATTAATTCTGATATAAATCAGACTGCGCGAACACCGCGACGCCACCCGGCAACCGACCAACCCCCCGGTTTCCGTGCGTCCGCGGGAACCGACCCAGGCGCTAAACCACCCGAATAGACAGATTGGCTGGAGAAAGTCGTTATTGATTAGCCACCCCCTTCCTTCCTTACCCGTACCTCGTGTTAATTTGCATAGTTTGGAAATGCCGAAGCTAACGGTGCCCGACGATCGTGGATCAACCCTCAACCAACTTCGGACTATTGTTTCTTACGCTCCCTTTTCATTACGCCTTAATTTCATCAAGGGAATTCTTTTCATTATATCTCCAGTCAATTTGAGATTCAAGTCAATCAGAAACAAATCAATTTTACTTCTCTGATGATATGGAAAATATGAACGAAAGCTTAAGTCACTAGAAAGTAGCTAAAGTCTCTTGAAGTCAGTGAAAGTCAGTTGATATCAGCTGAAGTAAGTTGAAATCAGTTAAAGTCAGTCAATCAGATTTAGGTAAAGTCAGTTAAGATCACGTGTCTCAGTCAAATTTAAGTGACTTCAGTTGAGTCTAAGTCGCTTGAAGTCATGTGAGATCATTTGAAGTTAATTAACTTCATCAAGTCTTGAATTCAGGCTGTGGACTATGAAAGAAACGAACAACTGAATAAGAAATACTCACATAAAACGATTCTCTGTTGAATAAACAGCAGCTGAGCTGTTTGCCTGATTATATGGATCCATATTTTCTGTTCCACTAGTGATTTTCATTGTTTGGAAGAAGAGCTGCAGGGTCTGAAACATGAAGGAGAACAAGAGGGCGATTAAATATTGAGGAGACTAACTAAAGCCTGGATCCTCTGGACCTGGAATTTTCCAACAACCCTAATCATTATTGGGCTATTCAATAATTTTATATGATGATACATATGATACTGTTATAGTAAAAACCTAAAACATGTGATGAAAATAATTGAAAAAAATTAAACAAATATCATATTGATAACCATATAATGGATAGAATATCCCATAGATACTTTCATTGTGAAATTGACTCATCAAAAGCTACCGCATACACGAATAGATCTCAAAAAGGATCAGAGTATGCGCTACGTTACGGGAACTGTGTGTGTGTGTGTGGGAGGGTTAATAGTTTAACCACTGCGCCGCATGCTGCTACCGACTACGGAGCACAATGATTATGGAACAATGATTAGAGATTCCATAATAATAATTATCATACTAAAAGCAGTTTCGATTTGAATTCATAATCATAGCACCGTTGCAGGACTATCAAATTAATGCGTCTAGTAGTCCCTCGTTATCGTCATCTGCTCACTGTTTGAATACCTCCACAGATTTTCACCACTATTCCCGTGTATCATGGCGCCACCGGACCGGAGCGTCTCTAACCTCTTCGCTCAGTGGCGCCACCAGACGAGAGCGTCTTTAACCTCTTCGCTCCGAGGAGTTCGAGTGTTATTACAGCTTCTTGACTACTTTCCGCACTCGTCAGACATTCTATGCAAAAAAAAATGAGGAAAGAATATTGGATGATGAATGTAAAGGAAGAGAATCTCTGCATCGTTGAGGCGTGTGGAGAAAAGAAAGAGAGTTTGGTTGTGTGCGATACGTGGAAATCGCATCGCATATGTAAATCACACACAGAGAACGAATCGATATTGTGAATTTGAATTCGGAGGATGATGCTGAAAAGCTTTTCGGGAATTTTGGGAGGCAATAAGCGAATGGTGTGATAAATTGCAACCCGATTCGTTTCCCATTTTAGTACCACGTGCTGGATGAATGCAAAATGAAAAATCGTTATGCCAGTAGTCAACAGAAGTTTCGACATGATCCACCTAACACCCCTGAAAAATTACCTTCGCATAAAAAAAAAAAGTAAAAAGTTTCTCAAAAATATTATCGTAGGAACCAAAAATAACAAAAATATTTTGGTACAAAAAAAAATAATGTAGGTTGTGTAAAAGAAAACCGATAAACTTTTGCCATCGTTACACAAATTCTAATGAGTCTTTTGGCGCTGTTTTAATTCGGACTAAAAACAGTCGAGGTATTTTCGC
This sequence comes from Euura saliciscinereae, assembly GCA_018420115.1. Classification (NCBI taxonomy): domain Eukaryota; kingdom Metazoa; phylum Arthropoda; class Insecta; order Hymenoptera; family Tenthredinidae; genus Euura; species Euura saliciscinereae. Next base: position 13,676 of record JAFFZH010015669.1, on the reverse strand, counting down.
ACCGTTGAATAATTTATTCGCTTGTTTCGTCGTGTAAAACAATTAGTCAATTGATTACATGCTCTCGTCGTTTGTTCAAATTGAAACAGCGATGTATCTACAAATATTTGCAAACTTTTCCTCACAGAAAAAATTGTTATTTCGGTTCAGAAGAATCGAGGAAAAAGTCGGGAAATTCGAAAAAAAAAAAAAAAATGGTCAGCGAAGTGAGGGAAATGTCAGGAAATCCAAAATTTGGTCAGGGAAAAATCAAGGATTTGTAGAAATGTAATTATTTCCACTGTTTATTTTTTTTTCCTCTCTAAATTCGATGTAACCTAAAAGTACGTCCGAAACTTGGACCGGTAATGTCGTACACGGTGTGTTTGCATCTCGTTACATACGCTATTTGTTTTCGATTTAATAGCAACGCGAGGATGTAGTGTAAATAGAGCAGCCACCGGGGGCTGCTGCAGGCTGGGGTAGGAAGAGAGCAGAAACTAGCGTATTGGGGCGTTACTCTACAATGCACACACCACATACGGATTCTCTTTGGTTTGGTTCCGGTGATATCGATACTCTCTCTAGTCTGTACAGTATTATACGTACAGGTACGAAATACGCGTATACCGCACAGATAAGTAAATTATATGGACGATACATTATCGCGGAAACTGGAACAGATAAGCACCCGGGCATTCGGGGGTCAGAACTATAATACATTTGGTCAAGCTATAGCGCGCAGAACTCCGAATAGTTTTGAATTCAGATTCTATAGGAGCTCGTGATAATTCAAAAATAGGAGATTATGTTACTAGGGTGAAAAGTAGCGAAAATTTCACCACGAGCCGATGGCGAGCGCGGAAAGTGGTGAAATTTGCACCACAAGCCGAAGGCGAGTGCGGAAATTGATGAAATTTATATCACGAGCCAAAGGTGAATGCGGAAAGTAGTCAAGTTTGTATCACAAGCCGAAGGCGAGTGCGGAAATTGATGAAATTCATACGACCGGCCGGAGGCGAGTGCGGAAATTAGTGAAATTCGTATCACAAGC
>JAFFZH010015669.1:0-12633 GCA_018420115.1 Euura saliciscinereae | reverse complement strand
TTGTATCACAAGCCGAAGGCGAGTGCGGAAATTGATGAAATTCATATGACCGGCCGGAGGCGAGTGCGGAAATGAGTCAAATTTGTATCACGAGCCGAAGCCGAGTGTGGAAATCACTGAAGTTCGTATCACAACCCGAAGGCGAGTGCGAAAAGTAGTCAAGTTTGTATTACAAGCCGAAGGCGAGTGCTGTAAAATACACTTTTACTCGTATGAATGCATTCTGAGTCGTGGCGAGTGCTACAAACTTGACACTAGGCAGATATTGCCTGTGGCCTGTCCTACACATACAATTTTTGTGAATCCTTCGTTGAAGTTTAATTCGAGAAGCAGACGAATAATATCTGACGGCTGAGAAAATGGCTCATTTGAGAACCTGAAGTTGGGCAATAATGTAGCCTTATACGTTGATGCCAGTAAGCAGCTGATATGAGTCATTTCAAAGTTCACGCGCGTGAAAATTGTACCCCTAGTGTGTAAAATAGAGCATTTACGATTTTCGCGTGCGCCAAAATTCACTGTTCACACTGCACAGGCTTTTTTCGAACGTATCTAGTCAGTAGGCTGCTGACTCGTCGTCCATCAAGAAATCGCGCAGTTCTTTACCATTCCTTTGATTTCTTGTGTACCAATCCTTTTAGAGGTTATTTGTGGCATCGCCAGAGGCTTCTTTGCGCATCGCTCAGAGCCTCTTTGAGGCACCATCTCGCTTTTGACACGCTTCTAACCCAATTAACTTGTTTAATTGCTTCTCAGAAGCGAAAGTCTCGAGATTAGCTTCACCTTAAAATTCAACAGCCCAGTGGTGAAATTGGCCCGGCCCGGAACAGTAGACTGATCAAAAATCATCATTTCCGAAAGGAATAAACTGTATTTAAAACTGTCCTCGTCGATTTTGAATCGTCAAAAAACTCTGAAAAAAAACAACAAATTCTATAGAGACGTACTTGAAAAAACGGTATCAAAGGTTCACCCATTCAATCGACTTAGAATCCGGGGATCCCCACTCCCTAGTTTTAGTGCTGCACAACTGAAGCGTCAAAGGATGCGCGCGCAGCTCGTCGAGCGCCATAGCTGAATGTCCACTAGAATCGGGACTCTACTGTTTATTACGTTTAATGAAGACTTCAAGACAAGTCAATATAATGAAAATTCATTTTCGCAAGACTGTCAGCTATTTGGTTCATCTTATAAAGGCAGGGAACTTAACCTAATACCCTTTACATGAATGATATTATCTTCTCAGGTATTTCGAATTACATGAAATAACACTAATTACGTGTAATTACACGCGTGGTGATAGTAATTATCTTTGAAATTCGCGGTGATTAATTCATACTATCGCATGCTGAATATATCTGGTCCTACAAATAATGTACATACTACGTATGTACATGAAGCATTCCTGGAAAATTTCCCATTTTCGTCCTCACGATTTTGTGTTATATCGAATAAAAATACAACCTTTAATGTCTCTTGTTTCATTGAAGTGTTTCTTTATTCTGTCTTCTTACTTCATGTTTTGTGAATCTTTAAAAGTTTCTTCTTTAACTGATAGAATAGAGGAAAACGATCAGTTGGTTATCGAAATGGGCAGCACATACCGAAATCGATATACTGAAAATTTGAGAGAGACAGCACCAGCTGCAACGTGATAACATAATTGAAATACCCCACGGACAGAATCGGGGAACAAATATTTCGAGCTATCGATTATACCAGATTTATAATCACAGTGGCTACACAGAGTTTTTCGAGGAACGAATACAAACTCCGTTACCGCAATCGTAATGAGAGCGGACATGATGAAAGTTTACGCCGTCGGTGAACCCTGAAAAAAAAGGGAAACTGTGACAGAACCCCGCTTATTCTACGAACTCGGGCTGCGCGCGCATCCAGCTACGCGCGCTAACTGCCTGCCACTAAAACTGGAGGGGGAAGGCTTTACACTCATCAATAGCAGCGGGCATCAGCTTAGATGGAGGTTCTACTGTAGTTAACGAATAATTGAGGTCGCGTATCTCAGTCCGGGACATTTTGGCAGACTAAACAATGAGGAATAAAGTATTGTTTCCTTCCAATGAGTGAATTTATACGCGCACGTAAACATACCGTGAAAGTGTGGTGTTAACAATATCGGAAATTTCCTCGCGATACAAAATCATCTGCGGTTAGCATCTGTTTGGCCTACATATTTTCAAGCTGTTATTATTACCCACAGTTTGGCTACCAACCAATCGATAAACTTTGTGGTTATGGTATATTTGTCGAAATAGTGTCTGTCTCGCACGTTGACCCTTCCGAGGTATCAAATTTCGATCCAGGAAATTCAAACTGAGGAGCTTACTGATTAGGTATTATATACTTCTAATTAAAATTCAAATTAAGAATGATTCGAAAAGTCGGATGAAAGGGGGTGTCGGTAGGGAGGGGGGGGGGGGGGGGATTTAAAAAAAGAGCACTAAATGTAAAGAAAAGGAAGTTGGTAGCCAAGAGACAAAACGCGATGGCGCAAGACTAATTTCCTGCAAAATAAGATTACCACCCCCCTGAGGAAGTAGAAGTCTGGAGGGTGAGAAGAGGGGGGATTGCGAGTCTTGGTTGTAATAAAGCCGTGACGCGTCCGCAATCGACGTCAACCCAAGATTCCCCCCCAAAGCCCGACGATAATTCTAAGTAATTATTATTCTTATTTTTTATACGAATCTTAAAAGAGAGGAATTATACTCTGTCTGAAATAAAAAAATTAAAAAAAAGAGAGAGAAAAGTAACGAAAACACGTTTCATTTTAAACTCAAACTCTCCTGTCCATGCCAAAGGACGTAACCCCCTTCGCCCGAGCCAATGTATAAAATATGAAGTGGAAAAAAAACTCACATTTTTTTCGGTCACTTATTACACTGCCTCAAGCCTCTGGACAGGTCATCCAAATTTCAATCAATTGATACCTAATTTATAAAAATAGAAGAAACTCATACCATGATAAATTGGAAGATTAGAAGCCGAGGCAAGAATCTCGTTGAAGGTAAGTAAGTAAGATCGGGTGCAATCGAAAGAGGTATCGACCTCAGTGGTGCAAAATGCAAGGTTTGCACCTTTGACCTCGACTGAACCTGCTCTCGGTTTCCAGATACCATGTGAGTTCGGCTCTGAAGTCATAGGGAGAAGCGGGGGGTAGCTGGACAAATCGGGTAGTGCTCCAGTTGCTTGGTCACCCATTTGCTTCCAGGGTTGAAGATTTAACGTAACCTTCTCGTATACGCGAGCTTGCAGTTCGAGTAAATATTTATTCCTGTTGAGAACTTAATCGTTCTTTAATTATTCATCACGTTTGACTACATACCTACTGTACTGCAGGAAATTCATTCATTCCGGCGTGAGCTTTTTCCCCACCCCGATACACGAGTGGCCAGTTAAAAAAAATCGTGTTTATTGGTCGCAAGGATCACACGGTTCTCATAAATATTTCAATTGATCAGAGAGATCGCAAAAATTGATTCAATTATCGATATAAGCTTGATTCAGTGACTAAAAATCTCCTCAGACGATAAAAAGTGAAACCAAAATGGAGAATTTCTCAAATCTAACCTCGGATTCGTGAACAACGACCCAAAAGACATTCGGGTATCAATTTTCGTCAAAATCCGTTCATCCGTTCTCGAGATATCATCATTTATATTCTATTATAGCCCCACCACGCGGTGCGCCCCACTCCCTGCACTGCTGAGAGCGTGCATGTATGCGCGCGCAGGCTCTCGAGGGCCTGAGCCCTTCCACAGGCTTTGCTGGTCTCTCAGCGATACGTACGAGTGTAAAAAAAAAAAAAAATAGTATTGGGTGTATCAGGATCAACAAGTTGACCTAAAATTGTTAGTGAATGCACCATTGATGTGTCCGCAGTTTTAGAGTGAATTTATTCGCAAAAAGAGCACGAGATAGAGGGTAGATATTGGCTGCAGTATATCGACTCCCATGAGATTCGATTCTGCAGCTGATATGTGACCTGTGTATCTTATCCGTAGACGTTCACGGTAACAGTTTTAAAAGTGTATATATATAGCATGTATCGGGTATCGTTTCACACCCGGAGACGAGGGTGAAACAGGCGACGACCCTCAACTGGGGCTGTGTGTAAAAACATTCCGGTGATATCCCCCAGAACGAAGGACATAAAGGATTCCTGGTGTCAAATAAAGGAAGCCGGTGATCAATTCCTTGTATTCGGAAAGACAGCGGGCCGCTGCCCACCTCCGGTACATGGGTACCGGTTTTCCCTTATTCCTTCCTTCCGCAGCGTCCGCGCGTCCGTCCTTCGAGTTTCCTTGAATGTCCGTTCGTCTTGTGAAATCAATTTCGTCCTGCCAATACCGGACCCCGATGGCACCCCCGACCCCCCCTCCTGTCTACAAGCATCGATAATGTTTTCTCGAGAATTCCCCCATCTATACCAAATAAATTCCACTCCTTTCCGGCTATCCGGTATCCCGGGCGCTGTACTCCCAGCACGCTTTGGACTCGCGAACTCAGATATTTATCTGTCATCCACAATGCAGAATGCTCTACGTTATGCATAAGGAAGAGTTGGGTGAAATAAAAAAAAAATAGGATTTTTGCACCTTTCAAATTCTACGGAAAAATGCTTTGAGGTTATGTCTGCAAGTCTGTCAATTCTTTCGCTGACGATATCTTGAGAACGAGTCACTCGATTTTTATCAATTTAGCTTCAATCGACGCGGCTTCTCAAAAATCAGAATCGATCAGATTTTTGACTCAATCGATCCAACATCTTTCGAATTACATATTCAGAAAACGATATTATCAATAATTAAATTGATGTTATCACAAATCACGAGAATAAGTCATCAGTTTTTTATGAAAATTTACGAATCTGAGGTCAGATTTTTGAAAATCCAAACTGGCAAATTCAATATGGTGTCTAAAAATTCTGAAAATGTTAAATGTCTCCATTTTTTTTTTAGTATCCAGATGTTTTTTTTTAGGTGGTTCATAAAAATTCTTTTTCGATAACCTCAATTTATTATTGGAGAAAAAAAAAGTTACGTGATCGATGTTTAATTAATAGTCTATAAGCTCTTGGCGAGTGTTAATTATTAATCGAAGGGGGGAAAAGCCGCACGTTCAAGAATTCCAAAAATTAAGAGCGACTGCATAAAGTGAAGTACATAGTCGTAATTTCCACGCTGTTCTTGGCAGTTGGCTTGAAGCTAATTATTTATTACCTCGTAAAAGCATTACGTTTTTGGATGTGAATAAGTAACCGCTATTAAGTTGTACAGTCGTATATCTTTTTCACGCGCGCTTTAGCCCCCTTATTCCTTACAGTTTACTCCTTGCTCCTTACCTTATGTATACCTTTATACCCACCTTTTCTAGACAGCCGTAGCCTACGACTTAACTCCAACCAACCAAGGAAGTTGTGGCGGGCGGCGTGTCAACCACGTGACGTTTATAGTCGGCGTTAAAACTATCACCGTCGAAAGATTCCCCCCTCGACACTCTGGCATCACATTAATTATAATAAATAACTTCACGGTTTAAACTGTTTAAACCACTTCATACCGATACTGTCTTCTTATTTTTATCTAAGTACTATTAAACCTTCTTTATGACCGTTTATTATTCAAGATTTCAGTGCGAGAAACCTAATTTGAAGAAAAAAATAGAATGAAAAAATTTTCATCCATGACCGTTGAAACTCTTACATTACAGTGGAATCTCCCTGCTCGATGACCTCGGCTATTAAACGACCTCTGATATTTGACGACCTCGGCTATTAAACGACCTCTGGTATTTGACGACCTCGGCTATTTGACGACCGTAGGTGTTTGATAACCTCTGATATTCGACAACCTCGGCTATTTGACGGCCTCAGGTATTTTAATGTCCTCGGGTATTTATTCAACTATGACCTCGGCTATTAAACGACCTCTGATATTTGACGACCTTGGCTATTTCACAACCTCCTCGACGATGACCTCGGCTATTCGACAATCACTGACATTTGGTAATAGCGATGATTCAACGACTTCAGCTTCGTTAAATTCTACTAGCGAAGCTTTTATTTCCGTCAAATAGACAAAGGTAATTGGGTCTTGAGTTGGTCAAATAGGTGAGGTACTGGTGTATGATCGATTTTCAACTGCTGCGGAATCTAGAAACTTGAAAAACTATCGTGATCTAATGAAACTGAAGCTTTTTAACCATTTTTTTTTTATTGCGAATTGAAATATCTTTCAATAGTTTATTTATTCCATCTACTGAAGATTTGAGTCTTTAGTGTCTATAAAAGAGACCTTTTTTTTTCAACACCGGAGTCGTTTTTAATCTCATTGAATGTTTATAGAGGGAAAATAATAAGATTGTGAGAAGTGACGAGTTCTCAGAGCTCTCGAGTATCGAGAGATACTTTGCCGCTGCTTTACTTTACGATCGAAAGAGACGCGCGCGATTCGGATCAACTCTTAAGGGACGACGACGATTCTAACATTCGAATTGGGACAATGGGTAGACAGATTGAAAGAGAGGGTCTTGATTGATAGCGTTCAAAAATTTACGAAAGATTCTTTCCACCGTCGGGTTTTCTCTGATACAAAAAGATTCAATGATTTACCTACTCAATATAAAATTCCATTCCCTCTCTCTACTTCGAATCGCGATTACTCGTCTTTCAGTGTTTGTCATCTTGAACGATGTAATAAATATTTTACGACTTTTTCTCCTCCGACTTTAATAAACAATAATTGACAATTGCAGAAATAGGTATATGCGAAGAGAAGCCATTGAGAGCCACGAAGGACTTCGAAGAAATTATGCAAGAGAGCGAGAGAGCGAGAGAGAGGAGTATTATATGAAAATCGATTTATCAACGAGTTAGCAACTTTTGAGGAACACCGCACTCCTCCGAGCTCTGAGAGAACGGAGATTGCACAAAGAGTTACGACGAAACCCATAGTTTATACGGGCTCTCAACGGTATATTATTAATAAGAGGAAACCTGCTACTCACGGTACATATAAATCAGGGTTGAGGTACTTTCCACCTTAATGCCTGTTCGTTGTTCAACCCTTTGTTTTTACCGTCTATTACACTACATCCAAACTTCGGTAAAAGCAATCATCACCAGAATCAATATGAGTAAGAGACGCAGTGTAAAATGTTGAAACCGTCAGCTCAGTCACAACTTTCTCTATACCCAAGCAACCATTTTGAGAAAAAGATGGCGCCCGCAGGAATCTAGCGTCCGCAGCGCCATCTACAACTCAAGTGGAGCAGATCTTTTTCAAAATTCGCTTGTCGTAAGGTTTCAAGCATTATGTTTCTCAACGTCTTATTTTCTTTGGAGAACAATACTTTATCGTGTGGATGAAGGAAATTGTGAAAAAAAAAACATTTTGGACCAAGTTGTCAGCAAAATAGTGACTCGATTGTCGCTAAATGTTGATAACTGACCGTAACTTGTTTCCCTCTGCGAAGAAAATGAGACGTTGAAAGACATATCAACCGTGAGCCTGAAACCTTACGACAAGAGAGATTTTTGAGAAAGTCAATTTTTATCGATGTGTAATGAACTTTGGGGTCCACGTGCTGCTTGGAGTGAATAAGGATAACCTCCAAAAGTCTCAATTTCGTTGCTACCGAATCGTGGTGATAACAGATTAAGGGATCCCACTTAATATTTCCGTCAAGAAAAAAGGTTGGGACCGCTGAAGATCCGGTGTAAAAAAAAAAACAGATTTGGAACCTGCTGCGAACCCTCGACACGAACGACTCGCACAGCCGGCGTATATATACCTACTTTGGGAAGCAGAAAGATCTAAAGAAGATTAAATCTCCAGAGTATTTTCACTCTGTGACCCTCTTCCTTTTTTCTTCTTCTTCTTCTTCTTCTTTGATAGAATCTTCTCTTTCGTTTCGGGTATAGCGGAGTCTGGTTCGTCACATCGATGACTAAAATTATCATCGAAAATTAGAACAGGCGAGTCATAGTTTCTCTGGAGAAATTGACTCGCTGCATTTACACTGGGCAATAGGCAGCCCCAGAAACAACATTTACACAACCTCACATAACCTAACCCAACCTGAACGGAACCTGAGTTTGTCAAAGAGCCCCGGGCACTTGGCAGTCGAAATTAATTCAAGCCGTATGGCAGGGTACATACGTCAACTGTTGACTACGATATGCAGTCGATTTTCGAAAATACACTCGGACCTCGTTTATTTGACGAACTCAAGACTGCAGGACGTCTTCAGCTTGTGGTGAAGTATCACAACCTAACTTCAGTCAATCTGGAATTGTGGAAATTCAACGAAGTGATGTATAAATACTAGGAAAGTAAGTAAGTAAGAAGAAGAAGAAGAAGAAGAAGAAGATCAAAAGACGGGAGGAAAAGAACAAAGAAGAGAATTGAATGTTGAATGTAAAAGAGAATGAAAATTTGTATCAGTAATCCAGAGTAACATGAAAATATAAATGTAAATAATTATTTTCGGTCAAGATGTGGCCCCCACTCCGTGCAGTTAGTGAGAAGCGTCACCTGCGCAGAGTCTCCACGCGCAACGCCAAACACGCGCTAGCCAAGTACACGAAAGGCGAGGTAGCGAGTCAAATAAGAAGCGGAGGCGTCGCAACAACGGAGTGAAACCCTTATGGAGCATCCTTTATGGAAAAATGATTCGATTTTTCATTTCCAGCAATTTTTTGAGTTAATGAAAAATCCTTTGAAAATCTACTACCTTGTTTATCATTTATTCATCAATTTACATCAATTACGTATTAAACGTCACCTAATTTCATATAAAAATGTTTTTCTTCGAATCTACTGCCCTTTTTTTTGCCCCATCATGACGTACTTTTGAAGTATGATAAATAATATATTTATTTACATAATATACATACTTAATGGAGTAGACTGATTTTTTTTCTTTTTTTCTACTAGTTGCTTAGGTCAGTCGTCAATGTTATCATCAGACATTCGTTCCGAATTTGAAGACTATTTCGTGTGAAGGGTAAAAAATCTCGCCATTTACAATGCTACTGCTCTCTTGATATGAGAAATGACTACCGTTTTAGAGAATACAGAAAACACCTTGAATTCTCTTGCGAACCTTGTGTGTCCTTTCGTGTAGTATCACAGTATCCTCAAGAAACGGCAGACAGACTACATAGACGAGAAATTACGCGACATAAATCGTAGCGAGTGCGTTCATACGACACACGTATGTTAAAAAATAAATAAAATAAAAATACAGCATTCGTCATCCTTCACACTGTGGACGTAACGTTGTGAGGCTATAAATGTCTCTTGTTCAAACAAATTCGAGTCTTTTGTTTTTGCTTCTTCTCTTGTTTCACTGTATTAGAAGTAGCCTAGCTAAGATTCTATGCATTCTTTCAACCCGTGATAATCACACCTAAACTGTAGAGTATCGTAATAAGTCACACCGGGTAAACTTGATCCGAACCAATCCTAGTAAAAATGTTTATGTGTGATAAATCATGAAATCATCATGTCATTCATGATATAATTCACCTTGTGATTGTGGAGAAATATACAAAAAATCACATGATTAGTTTATCATGTAATTTGTTTTATATTATATCCGATGAGTCATGTCTATATGAATTATTATGTAATTTTTTACATATTCGTTCAAATTCATAAGATGATCCATATCATGAATGACGTGATAAAATTATATGACTTATCACATCAACATTTTCACTGAAAAGAAATTCAGAGACATAATTTGAACAATGGAAAATATTCTGTCGTCGATGAAACTGTAAATCTTTGGTTCTTAAGTACTGAAAAAAAAATCCTTAAAAAAAACGGGTTTCTACTGAAAAAAATTTACAACTTTTTCAAATTTCGAAATTTTTTCGCAAAAATTTAAAACGATACTCTCCAGTTGTCGAACTTCCATTAAAAAATTGTCTGATACCGTGTCTTTCAAAAAGTATATTTATTTTTGACGTTGAACTTTATTATTCCATTCAAAAATGAATCCGGGTCAAATTGATTATCACGGGTCGAAATATCATCTCTTGCAGACTTAATTTCTCAGTAGGTATCAGCCAGTTTTTCAAAATACGAATTAGAAAGCAATCAAAACCCAATAATCGATCGAGTTCGTCATTCCCTTGGTCTGAGATTCCTTTTTAATTCCAACATTTGTCTTTTGTTTTCCGGAGTTTCTGAGATTCTACGAGGTACGGTTACAACCCCCATTTGTAAAGCCATGAGGGGTTGCAAACGGGATAAAATATGTTTCTCGTTTTCTAGAAATGAAGCGAAACGTTTCTCACACAGTTTTATGAAACAACCGCGTGGCTTCTGCAACCTCGGCAAGATCGAGGTCCTCCTCAGAGCGACCAGATGGGAGAGGAGGAAATATTCACGACTGTTTCGAACGCCTCTGTGTGCAAAGAGGAACGAATTGATTACTATTCTTCTTCATATTCGCCTGAACAGCTACTACGAAGCGCGAGAAACTAGCGGACAAATCGCTGGTCCAACGGACTGCCTGGGTTGTAGTACCGTGATGCATACCCTACATGTGTAGGAAGTGAAATACAGAATCGACGATATTTCTTACGAAATACGGTTCATTTTGTTCAGAAATACACGAAGAAGTTTGTCGGAGGAAAGAAACCCTCCTATTAGACCGATTAGGACCGATCTGGTTCAGTTATTCGACGATGACAGTCCCCCCCACTCCTTCATTTCGATAATGAGCCGCATCTGCGCAGACTTTTCGTACGCATCGAGACCTGCGCGATAGTGAGAACGAGGGAAACTACAAGTTTTGAGGTCAGGAGGGGAATCATGGCTTCGGGATAACCTAGAATCGAGTTGGATTGAATTTTCATACACGTTTTTCAATTATTTTATATAAGAAATTGGTTTGAAATGGGTGATGCGAGGCCGAAATTCACGTCGTCGGTGCCATATTTGAAAGACCTGACCTGTGTGTCGCGATAAAAAGCGAGAAAGAGAAGATGTGAAGTTATAGTGGGTTTCGACACATGACACTAGATGGCGATTTAAACTTTAGACGCTTTCGTGGTACACGTGGTGACTTTGTTTGGCTATTCATTATTCTATGAAAATTCCAATGCAGTCTTCATGGCTAGCCGATATGAAAAATTTTCAACCGACTTCAAAAAAGGAGGAGGTTCTCAATTCGTTTTTTTTTAATGTTTGTTACCTCATAACTCCGTCATTTATCAACCGATTTGGGAAATTCTTTTTTCATTCGGAAGGGTAGACTTTCAGATTGATCCCATATAAATTTCCTCGAAATCGGTTAAGTAGTTTGGTTTTGAAGTCGGTTTTTTCGTCACTCGTGACGCTTGTTCAGATATTCTAACGCCATTTTCAAGAGCAGAAAATCGCGTTCAAATTGGAACTATAGCGAGTTCATGAGAACGAATCATGAGAAGCTTGAGGTGGACGATCTTTAGATTATCCATTATCAAGACAAAAAAGAATATGAAATTCTATAAATACGTATAATAAATTGAAATAAGAGAAATAACGTATAAGAAGAAGAAACAAGCTTAATTTATTATAAACGTATAAATATTCTGTGATCTTTTCGTTCGTCGCTCACTTTCAAATTTCTTTATCGTCGTTAATAGCGACGGGCAGATTAATTACAGATAGACAATATCAATTTATCCATTCATATATCTATGGATTTATTTATAGTCCGAAATCTTTTTTTTTTTTTAAATCGTCTTTTGGACGATATAATCGTCCCTCTTCAATCGAATGCATTGAGGAATTAAGATTCATCAATACGTAGTAAAAAAAAAGTCTGATCTTGCCATTAATATTGGCGAATTTTGTTACTCGAGTTAAACTGAGTGAGTGAAATGGAGGGAAAAGTGTTTAGAGTAAAAGTTATGTTCGATTCGATAAGAGAAAGAAAATAAACCGAAGATTTTTCTTACCTTTGTAAATAAAACTTGTATTATTGCTTCGATGAATGAAAACCTGAAGATGAAAAATCACTCTGTGTGATTTGTATATATTCCAATTTCTGTATATGTATATATATTTTGTATATATTACCACTTTTTTTCACTTTCCAACACTGCACTATTTTTTTTAATAATCCAAAATGTGGATTAGAACACTGCACTATTTTTTTTATATTCCAAAACATGATGTAAAAGACTGCACTATTTTTTTTATATTCCGAAATGTGATGTAAAACAATGCACTATTTTTTATACATTCCAAAAGGAGATGTAAAACACTGCACTATTTTTTTTTATACTCCAAAATGTGGATTAAAGCACTGCACTATTTTTTTTTATACATCAAAACGTGATGTAAAACACTGCACTATTTTTTTTATATTCCAAAACGTGATGTAAGAGGCTGCACTATTTTTTTTATATTCCAAAATGTGATGTAAGAGGCTGCACTATTTTTTTTATATTCCATAATCTTCTCAATTATAAAGAAACCTTTACACTATATTTTTTTTCTTTACATATATTCCAAAATACGAGTTACTTAAAAAAAAAAAAAAAACAACGACACACTGCGTATGCATATGGGGCATTCCACGCCAACTCGACCAGTCTTAAACCCCGACCAT
>JAFFZH010015668.1:71762-100063 GCA_018420115.1 Euura saliciscinereae | reverse complement strand
GTTCAATTGGTCCGACGATATCATGACTTTCGCAATGTGACCTCAGATTTTTTATCACTGAGTAAAAAAAGCTCCTAATTTCATTTTTTTTCTGCAGTACATTGAATATTATAAACAGAAATTTGGCAACATCTAACTCCAGATTCGTTCTGAACGCTTAAAATACCATGTAGTACTCGATTTGTCCGGAATTCGTGACTAGTCACACGACTTCTTCACGTTTATCAATTGGGTCTGTTACCCGAAAGTATTGCAGGTGTCAGCAGGGGGCTGAGCCACCAGCATGGCGGCGGTGGCTGAGCCCCCTGCTGCCGCACCTGGAATAGTTTGTTCACACGCATTATCACAGATAATACATTAATGCAGCATATGAGTTAGTGACGCCGCCATCTTGGTGGCTGAGCCCCCTGCTGACACCTGCAATACTTTCGGGTAACAGACCCAATTTTTGAAGATTTCGTACTTCAAATCATTTGAAAAATTGTAAACTGATCGATGCCACCTACCCTAGCGGATTCGGTTACGCCAAAAAACACCGAAAATACACAGTTAAAAATGGTGTAGATTTGGTCATATTTCGGTAAAACACCACCTTGTTTCCGATATTACACCAGAATCGCAGGGTTTGGTTTTGAATTTTTCACACTACTTTTACACCAATTTCACACCAACTAATTTTACACCGATTTTCCATCTATTTCACACAAAACGGATTTTCGAAAAAAGGGATACCTGAGTCGGGATCGAACCGCCGTCCTTCGAATTTGGAAGCAGTGACGCTACCGACTGTGCTACGGAACTTCATAGTGACATGTTCAACCAAGTTTTAGGTTCATATGCTTTGATATGATTGTGATTGATTTTCCATTTTCAAATTAGTTGGTACACTTCGATCTAAATAGATAAGATCTGCAATTGGCGTAAAATCGGTGTAAAATGGTTGGGTTTAAAATCGGTGGGGTGAAAAATTAGTATAAAATCGGTGAAAAATCGGTCGGGTGTAAAACCAGTATAAAATTAGTTGGTGTGAAATTGGTGTGAAAGTAGTGTGGAAAATTCAAAACCACACGGTGCAATTTTGGTGTAATTTTAGACGGATTGCAGTGTGTCACTGAAGTACCACCTATATCACACCAACATAACACCACGCCAAAAATACACCAGAATCACACCAGGAAAAGTGGTGTAAGTGAATCTGCTAGGGTGATGTCTTATCTCTATTCGCTATGCGTCTGATAACAATGTTTGTTTACTATTCTCGACGGTCGGAAAACTCGCTTCTATAAAATGGTTATAAATGAATACTTGAAAAAAAAATATCACGTGTGATAGTTTTGGTTGGAAAGACATAGCGATATCATTGAATAATTTTTTGATTATCCTTTATTTATTATAGTACAGTTATAAGGTTCGTTAGTTAAAAAGTTTGAAAAATGAGCCTTTTCATTAATACTAAACATCGTTATCACAATCAGTCGTTATCCTTTTTTAAAGTCGTGCCTGAAACAGAAAACATTTGAATTTAGTAAAATCTCAGAGTTTGGTAAGAGACTTCACCACCTTGATCGACTTTACTCACATTCTGATGGATAGCGAGAACACCATCGTCCTCAGAAGTCAGGATCTCGATGTAAGCTCTGCCATCGTTACCAACGGTGACCGTCTTCCCCGTGCATCCGCCGTTCTCCAAGCTACCAGATATCACATCGCAGTACCTACCGGCCGGAAGGCAAGTCTGGAGGGTCTGCTGGAAGTTCCAGCCGTCTCCGTTGAACGCTACGAAGCCGGATCCACCGCGACAGAAGGCGATCTGGTTGCTGCTGTTGTCCCACCAGTCGTTGAGTCCGGTACCCTTCACGGCATTGCGGAAACCGACCATGTTGTAGATCTGGCGCCAACGGTGCTCGCACACCCAACCGTTTCCGCAAGTCTGGTCGGAGTTTATGCTCGGGGAGATGATGTTGCCCCAGTTATCGGCCGGCGGACCGACTTCGGTGTCGGTGAACGCGAAGGAGCTCATGATTTGCGGAATACCGTAAGGATGGGCGAGCATAAAAGCGATCGCCATCTGAAAGGGGACGAGCACTCGGTTCATTCGGTCTAAACAGGGTCAGTCGAGAGCCTACCTTGTATGGTCTGGAGTTTTTGTAGGTCAGGATGCTCCCACCGGCTCCATGACCTCGTTGGTTGTCATGGTTGTCAATGAAAACCAACGAATCGCCGGAGGACAGGAGACCCCAGCCTTCTCCCCAGTTGCTCAACCACCTGAGCGCATTGTTTCCTTGGAAGGCGTTGCTCAGTTCAATACCGAACTTGAACTCGGTTACTGTGCCGAAGTGTACGTATTCCGATGCGGAAACAGCTTCACCACCCAGATCGATCACCTCCTGGTAGATGAAGGGACGGCATCCCGAAGCGAAGCCGTGATCCGGGTTCAGGTTGTTTAGACGGTCGAAGATGTTGGCCAAATCGCCGGGCCACATGTGCTTCGCAGCATCGATTCTGTCGGTTGGTGATTGATGAAGGAAAAATGTGTTACATGTTCAGGTATCGCGAGACAAGACGAGGCAAGAAAAAAAATTGATCATCCGTATTGTCTTGAATATAGAGAATCGTCCTGTGACTCACCTGAATCCAGCGACTCCGATATCGATGAGGTAGTTCATGAAGTCCGCAATTTTAGTTCTGACCCATTCGGACCCCTGGTTGAGGTCAGCGAGACCGACCAGCTGGCAGTTCCTGACTTGATTAGCGTCCTGGTAACTCCGTATGTCGCAAATCGGGTGGTTGAAGTCGTTCCAACCGTAGGGAACCTCGGACCACCACCTCTGACTGTATACCGAGGACGATCCACCGGTTCCGGTTCCGTCTCCAGCGGACATGTGGTTTATTATGGCGTCCACGTAGATCCTGACTCCGACGTTGTTGCACCGTCTCACCATGTCCCTGAAGGCGGCATCGTTACCGGATCTGGTTTCCAATTTGTACGAAACTGGCTGGTACCGTTCCCACCAGGGCCTGTTTCCAATGACCAAGTTCTCGTTCGGTGGTGAGACCTGCGAGTCCAGTCAATGTACTTTAATCCAACCCACACCGGTAGCTGGTGCATCGAACGTTACCTGTATACCCCCGTAGCCCTTCGGCGCCAAGAACCTCTCGCACTCGTCCGCAATGTCGTGCCACTTCCATTCGAATAGATGCACCATCACGTCTCTGTTGTCCCAGTAGTTCGGGTGCTTCGTGGCCGTGGCCACCGCGGCCAGAGCGACAAACGCTACGGTTAGAAGCATTTCGAAGACTGTGTAGAATCCCGGGTGAGGGACTCGATATTTGTACCATTTCGCAGAGCTTATCGATTTCGAGAACGATCTTCGACCACTTTCGTCCATCAATTCTTGAAGTACCTTATCGGGTGAATTTGCAGTGATTGACAGAACCGGAAAACCGCTTCCTTATTAGGAGCATTTGCATTGTTCGTTTGTAACCACTGAAATCGAATCTCGCGATCTTGAAGGAAGTTTATTCGCTCTTTCGTAATCCCCTTTATCGTCACACTTGACGATTCATTTACAGTCCCTGTATTTGTTGTTAGCGCTGTCATTTTATGACATCACGTCAGTCGTCGATCAGATTGATAAATTGATGGGTACACACAGATCCCACATCGACGAGTCGTCATTATTCAAGTATTGTTGTAGTTTTGTGAAATTGTTCTGTTCGATATAATCATGATCCAATATTCTACTGAGTACTTATAATTGCTAATTGCTATTTTCTCAGAGAATCTCATGAAAGGCGTAACAAGCCAGGTGTTACATGAATCCGAATCTCTTGATCAGTGCCAGAACGAAGATAAGCCCTGAAAGCATCGATAATTATTTGCGTTGCAGTCGCGTGGCTGGCAGCCGTCCAGATTGATCTGATTGTCACTCGACTTGTGTTTGATAGGCTCATTATCTCTGATTATCGGCCCAAGTACTCGAACGAGAATGATTGTCGTTTGTAATACATTCACGAGCGAAGTGATGTTTTGGTAAGAAGTAATATTACAAAAAATATTTTTTCAAAAATAGCTACCAATAAAAATTCGTCTTCAAGAAAACTCGACCTTCAAAAAATTTTTCTAAAAAAAGAATTGATATCAGATACAACTGCCAAGCACAACACATGAAAATTAAATTAGAGTAAACGGCATTGTTCTCGTTTGCTCGCTACTCTCGCTCACTCGATTGGTTTTTCATAATTATTGTGAAACAAAAGTCGAGGAAAAAAAATTGGAGAAAAAAAGTTTTGGGGAGTGGTACTTGGCGGGCCATCATAGCAATGTATAAAAATGGCACATGGGGACCTGAATGAATACTCCTGCTTTTACCCACACCTGGCCCGCCAAGTACCACTCCCCAAGGTATATACCATTGCCATAGAGGCGAAACAGCTCCCGTTCGGGTAGCTATGTGAAATTAATTATTATTTAATTAATTCATTATTCAAGTTTTTTTCACGGTGTATTGAGAATATACATATTATATTGAATTCTACATCTGAAAATACTTCGCGCAAGACTCATCAATCGGAAAATAACAGAAACAGCCGAAAAAATCTGCTGAATTCAATCACGAAAACGGCGCCACCTGGGGACTGACTACGTGAACTCTCTCTATACTCGTCTGCTCCCTGCGTAGTCTAAAATGGAGATCGCCCTTCTTCTATAATTTTTCATACTCATAGCGATTTGCAAAGCCACGTGGCTGGGGAGGAGATGACGGGGACGAAATTCCTTGAGTGAAACGGACCTGCCAGATTTTTCAAATGATAATATCTCATCTTCGTGTGCATCGATTCGACCGAAATAGGGCTTAAATGGAATCTTTTCGTGCCGCCAATCTAATATTAATTCTCATAAGACCCGTGGATATCGCGAAATGAAAGAAAACAGAGATTCTGATCACCCCCACCACTGCGAATAGCTCCCGTTCGGGTAAATAGACTCGGTGAGTCTACGCGCGGCGTTTAAAAAAAATATTTTTTAATGTACTTGGCGCGAGACTCTACCGAGTCTCTTGATTGAGTCACGAAATTTTGTTGTGCTTTGTTACCAAGTGAAAGTATTCATTCAATTGACGGACAAATCAAGATAGTCCAATCTTGAAAAAACCATGACCTTGGAATCTCAAAATCTCGAACAGAAGGTAATTTCTGCACAGAGAAGAATAATGCGAGGAAAAGTGATCGCGCTGCACTGTACAATTTTTATTGTTTCCGAATAACATGAAAAGTAGTATCAGAATTCTGGTCCAGTGGTAAGAAGAATTACGCTGTACCAGAATCTCAAGTTGTCCTTCAGTTGCGGATTTATCGATATCTATTGGCTAGATTTAGAATAGAAAAAGGTGGTTCTTGAATATGAGTTTGCTGATCCATTGGATTATGTATCTCATCAGATAGTCCTCGTATTTGGTAAGTCTAGAAAACACATCAACTAAATGTGGAAGTCGGAGTAGAAGGTTTAACCATTGGCGAACAGACGACATGCGAATCGCAGGAAAGTCTGAGAAAGAAGACAATCCTTCTTTTTCGTCTCTTTATTCTTCTCAGTGGTCTCGTCCTTCTTATTCTCCTCATCTTCTACATTAGTTTCGTTCTCCTTATTCTCCTCATCCTCTTCATTAGTTTCGTCCTTCTTATTCTCCTCATTCTTCTCAGTGATCTCATCCTTCTTATTCTTCTCATCCTCTACATTAGTTTCGTCCTCCTTATTCTCCTCATTCTTCTCAGTGATCTCGTCCTTCTCATTCTTCTCATTCTTCTCAGTGATCTCGTACTTCTTATTCTCCTCATTCTTCTCAGTGATCTCGTCCTTCTTATTCTCCTCATTCTTCTCATTCTTGTCAGTGTTCTCGTACTTCTTATTCTTCTCATCCTCTACATTAGTTTCGTCCTTCTTATTTTCCTGGTCCTGGGTTGACTGTGAAGGAGTTTCCTGGGCCCGTAAAAGCTTAGACTAGAAAGAAATGAAATAATTAAGGATCATGGAACGTGAGTGCAGTCGTTGTATCTGAATTTTACTAACTTTGGCATGAATAGCGAAAACCCCATCTTGCTCAGTGGTCAATATCTGGATGCAAGCTTTTCCATCAGAGCCGACAGTGACAGACTTTCCCGTACATTTGCCGTTCTCCAAACTGCCGGATATCACGTCGCAATATGTACCAGCCGGGAGACAAGTCTGGAGGGTTTGGTTGAGGTCCGAATTGTCCAGATTAAACGCGACGAAGCCGGATGTACCGCGGCAGAAGGCGATCTGGTTGCTTTTGTTGTCCCACCAGCCGATCACTTTGGTCCCTTTCACAGCGTTTCGGAAACCGACCATGTTGTAGATCTGGCGCCATCGATGCTCGCATATCCAACCGTTCCCGCAGCTGTTGTCGGAGTTGAAGATCGGGGAGCGAATGCTCTCGTCACTGTTGGCCGGTGGTCCAGCGTCCTTTTCGGTGAACGAGTACGAGCTCATTACTTGAGGACTACCGTAGGTGTGAGCCAACATGAAGGCGACGGCCATCTGCGAATATCCACAATCAGTCCACACTCTGTTTGTAGGATAATTTCAAACTCACCTTGTAGGTTTTCGAGCTTTTGTGAGTGAGGGTCCAGCCGTTGCGCTGAGTGTCGTGATTATCGACGAACACCAAGGCGTCGGTGGAATTTATCAGACCCCAGGCCTCGCCCCAGTTGGTCAACCACCTCAGTAGGTTCTGTCCCTTGAAGGCTCTAGTCAGCTCTGAGCCATACTTGAATTCGGTGACCGTAGCCAAGCCAGTGTATTCAGAGCTGGTTATGGCTTCACCACTTCCGTCGATCACCTCTTGGAATATGAAGGGTCTGGTATTCGCAGCGAAGCCACGTTTGGTGTTCAGGTGGTTCAGTCGGCTGTATATGTTCTTCAAGTCTGCTGGCCACATGTGTTTCGCGGCGTCGATGCTGTTGATGAAGTCGTCGAATAGCTGATTGCGTCTTTTCAAACTTATTGTCAGAGGAAAAACGGACTCACCGGAATCCGGTCACCCCAATATCGATGAGCCTGTTCAAGTATTTCACGATCTTTGATCGTACGTCCGCCTTGCTTTGATCCAGATCTGGAAGACCATTGAGATCGCAGTTCCGGACCTGATTCGCGATTTTGTAGTCAAGGATGGAGCACGACGGGCTGTGGAAGTCTACCGAAGGGTAGGGTACGGCAGGAAAAGTTCTTGTACTCGAGCTAGAGATCGATCCGTCGGTTCCATAGCCATCGCCAGCGGCCATGTGGTTGAAGACAGCATCGACGTAGATCCTGACGCCAACGGCGTTGCAGCGTTCCACCATGCCCCTGAACGCAGCCTCGTCACCGGATCTGGTCACCAATTTGTAAGAGACCGGTTGATAGCGTTCCCACCAGGGTCTGGTGCTGATGACGAGATTCTCGTTCGGCGGTGAAACCTGAGTGGATTCGAAACGAATTTTAATTTCCAAGTTCTTCTTTCGGCGAACCCGATTGAGAATGAAGAGTTTTGACGAAGAAAGACACCCTCACCTGAACTCCGCCGTATCCACGAGGGGCCAGAAAATTCTCGCACTCTTCGGCGATGTCGTTCCATTTCCACTCGAAGAGATGTACCATGACGTCGTGGTTCTTCAAATAATGAGGGTCTTTGAAGGAGGCACTGGCCACCGTGGCCAGGGCCAGAAGCGTTAGGAGTAGCAGCATTTTGGTCACTGTCGATCCTGCGGAGCCAGAATCGCTGTATTTGTACTATTTCAAGATTGTATCTGTTTCGAAAGAAAAGAAGACAAAAAATGGTATATAACAAATCCATATTTAGGGCACTTACCTCGATTCAGAGATAAAGGAAGGTCAATCTGAAACGGATCTCGAGTTCAAAGTGAGCTTGGGACCGAGAATTATTTCGCGATATTTAGTGATATTTAGACAGCTGGATCGACTTCAATTCCTTTTCAGTCCCAGACGTAATATCTCTGTTTATTCATCATATTTCATCATACTTTCGATCGTTCAGTGGATACAACTGTTCATCATTTTTGAAGGAAACGTAATATGAATTACATAAAAGATCAAGTGTTCAATTTCGTATAACTTACATTATATATCACTGTTAAACAGTAGGATTTGTGTAATTTTTCAGAAGTCTCGTTATATGAAAATTTTATCACAATTGAACATTTCTCAACTGTTCAATTCAACATGTTGACTCCGTTTGTTTTGACGGAGAACAAAAATCAAAAAGGCTGACACTGAAATCATTCCACTGTCTGTAGTATTCAGTAGTACTGTCTAATCAGGGCCTGATGGAACTTTGCGTTACATCAGGCACTACGCCCGCCTGCTTCGGCCCTGATTATATTTCTACTCGGGCAGTTTTGGGTTGTTCCATACTGTCCAGCCCCAGACATAATCCAGGAATCCATTTAACCATTGGAGGCTCGGGGGATGTATTACAAGTGTGAATTAGCCAACAATAGAATAGAATACAATACAATAGAGTAGTTAAATGTATATTTTTTACCATTTATGCTTTTTGAACATTGAACCGATGATAACAGATTTATTGGATCAACTTAAAATTCAGCAGGGAACTTCCTTGATGTTGTTTGATAAACAATTTCACATAAGCTTTTTTGGATCTAGAAAGGACATCCAACAATGTAAGTCTATGGTATATCTACTCTATTGAAGACCCTAGTACACCCAAATTTTTGGTTTCCCTAATCTACAATTAGTCTCAAACCAAGATTATAATATATCCACTCTATCGCACATTGTATTTCGTCCAATTTAAGCCTTGAGTTTTTATAATTAACAACCAATGTCGAAGGAAGATTTTGGCTTCTCCTATCCGTCACAGACTGTATTTCATCCTTGTCGTTAGTTTTCATAATGTAGAACTAGTGTCGCAGCGAGGTTTTGGTATATGTACTCTGTCGCAGACTGTATTTGATCCAAGCCTTGAGTTTTCATAATTACCAACTAGTGTCGAAGGAGGATTTTGGTTTGCCTACCTATCGTAGACTGTATAACATCCTAGTTTTTAGTTTTCATAATATAGAACTAGTGTCGCAGCAATATTTTGGGTATATCTACTATATCGCAAGCAGTATTTCATACTAGACTTCAGTTTTCATAATCCAGAACTAGTGTCGTAGCAAGATTACTCTATTGCAGACTGTTTTTTATCCAGGTCCAAAAGATTATTGTATTTATCCCCTCTATATGACTTGATGTTATGAAACTTTTCTGGGGTCTTTGGCTGCACGTTTCTTGGGTAACTATGAAACTTTCATGTATATCAGTTAGGCGATCCAGGATCAAGATATATTTTTGTTTGGATCCTAGAAATCTCAACGTTTAGAAGTCCACATTTTCCGGTTCGAAGACTTACCTGCAGACTAATTTTGGCAGAGTGGTTCAAAGATTATCAGTCTGGACGGATATGGTTTCTAAAAATGCACCTCATTGCATTTTGTATGGAACATGATTATCTGACCAACGTTTTCATTGAACTGATAGAGAAAGGTCAAGATATGCTTTCAGAAACTCACCTGTGGACTTTTCTAGTCCCCCCAGCTTGTCAGGTATTGCTTCGGAAAGACACTACCGGTGGGATAGCAAATACATAGATTCTCCCTTGCATACCTTGTATACCTCGGAGTTCCTAAGAGGTCGACAGGCTCTACTTCAAGTGTTTCATCGCTATGTTTAGTTACTGTTTAGTAGAAGAAGTATCGAATGCACTAATGTGGCCTTTCATTGAGATCTCCCACTTCAGTCACACAGGATCAGCATCTCTTGTCCCTTGTGTGACGTTATCTAAGAATTTGCCTCTCGGAGGAGTATATCCAGAAGGCATGAACTCTGGAGGGCACTATTTAAATTTTCAATCTGCAAAATCGGTTCTGAGTCTGAGTACGATCCTCGGTGTAGTTCTATAGGTCTTTGCCTATAAAAAGTAGAAATCAAATATATATTAGCACCATGTGCATGACTAGGCGATATGCCTATTAACACTGCAAAGGCTGACGAACGCTGGATTTGTGAATGTCATCGATTATGGTGACAATTCTATTACGGAAAATATATCGCTGAAGCTAAGAATGATATAATTGTGATCAGCATTGATTTCTTCAGTTTGAACTGTCATTCTTGTTGTTGTTGTTTGTGCTTATATTATTGGTACGCAAGAACGGGGCATTGATTGGAGGTTAGGTGTACTAATAAAGTTACCGAACGCGTCGTTTTGATGAAATTCGTGCATAGTGCGCGCACGCGTGCGGGTTTATCCGCATAGCGTGCGCGCAGGAGAACATACATATGCGTCCTCATTTGATGGATATAACGCTCGCACGTCGTGAGGCGAAAATAATAACGTGGTGACACCATTAAAATAATTTGGGCTGGCAGCCGTCCAGATTCTGATTGTCACTCGACTTGTGTTTCACAGGCTCATTATCTCTGATCTTTGGCCCAAGTACTCGGACTTGACGTTTGTATACATTCATGAGCGAAGTGATGTTTGGGTAAGAAGTAATTGAGTCACGAAATTTGTTGTGCTTTTTTACCAAGTAAAACTATTCATTCAATTGACGGACAAATGAAGATAGTCCAATCTTGAAAAAACCATGAAAACTCTTGAAAACCATGCACAGGGAAGAATAATGCGAGGAAAAGTGTGATCGCGCTGCATTGTATAATTTTTATTGTTTCTGAATAACATGAAAAGTAATATCAGAATCTGGTCCAGTGGTCTGAAGAATTACGCTGTACCAGAATCTCAAGTTGTCCTTCAGTTGCGTATAAATTTAGAATAGAAAAAGGTGGTTCTTGAATTTGAGTTTGCTGATCCATTGAATTATGTTTCTCATCAGATAGTCTTCGTATTTGGTACGTCTAGAAAACACATCAATTAAGTGTGGGAATCGGAGTAGAAGGTCATCGGCGAACAGAAGTTATGTGATTCGCGGGAAAGTCCGACAATGAAGACAACCCTTTCTTTACGTCTTTTTATTCTTCTTAGTGCTCTCGTTCTTCTGATTCTTCTTATTCTTCTCATTATTCTCAATGATCTCGTACTTCTTATTCTTCTTATTCTTCTCATTTTTCTCAGTGATCTCGTACTTCTTAATCTTCTCATTCTTCTCAGTGACCTCGTACTTCTTCTTCTTCTCATTCTTCTCATTCTTCTCATTGATCTCGTCCTTCTTCTTCTTCTTATGCTTCTCAGTGATCTCGTCCTTCTTCTTCTTCTTTTCATTCTTCTCTTTCTCCTCACTGCTCTCGTCCTTCTCATTCTTCTCATTCTTCTCATTCTTCTCAGTGATCTCGTACTTCTTATTCTTCTCATTCTTCTCAGTGATCTCGTACTTCTTATTCTCCTCATTCTTCTCAGTGATCTTGTCCTTCTTATTCGTCTTATTCTTCTCAGTGATCTCGTACTTCTTATTCTCCTCATTCTTCTCAGTGATTTTGTCCTTCTTATTCGTCTTATGCTTCTCAGTGACCTCGTCCTTCTTATTCTCCTCATTTTTCTCAGTGATCTTGTCCTTTTTATTCGTCACATTCTTCTCAGTGATCTTGTCCTTCGTATTCGTCTTATTCTTCTCAGTGATCTCGTACTTCTTATTCTCCTCATTCTTCTCAGTGATCTTGTCCTTCTTATTCGTCTCATTCTTTTCAGTGATCTCGTCCTTCTTATTCTTCTCATTCTTCTCAGTGATCTCGTCCTTCTTATTCTTTTCATCCTCTACATTAGTTTCGTCCTTCTTATTTTCCTGGTCCTGGGTTGACTGAGAAGGAGTTTCCTGGGCCCGTGAAAGCTTAGACTAGAAAGAAATGAAATAATTAAGAATCATGGAACGTGAGTGCAGTAGGTGTATCTAAATTTTACTAACTTTGGCATGAATAGCGAAAACCCCATCTTGCTCAGTCGTCAATATCTGGATGCAAGCTTTTCCATCAGAGCCGACAGTGACAGACTTTCCCGTACATTTGCCGTTCTCCAAACTGCCGGATATCACGTCGCAATATGTACCAGCCGGGAGACAAGTCTGGAGGGTTTGGTTGAGGTCCGAATTGTCCAGATTAAACGCGACGAAGCCGGATGTACCGCGGCAGAAGGCGATCTGGTTGCTTTTGTTGTCCCACCAGCCGGTCACTTTGGTCCCTTTCACAGCGTTTCGGAAACCGACCATGTTGTAGATCTGACGCCATCGATGCTCGCCTATCCAACCGTTCCCGCAGCTGTTGTCAGAGTTGAAGATCGGGGAGCGAATGCTCTCGTCACTGTTGGTCGGTGGCCCAGCGTCCCTATTGGTGAACGAGTACGAGCTCATCACTCGAGCACTACCGTACGTATGCGCCAACATGAAGGCGACGGCCATCTGCGAATAACCACGATCAGTCCACATTCTGTTTGTAGGATAATTTCAAACTCACCTTGTAGGCCTTCGGGCTTTTGTGAGTGAGGGTCCAGCCATTGCGCTGAGTGTCGTGGTCATCGACAAACACCAAGGCGTCGCTGGAATTCATCAGACCCCAGGCCTCGCCCCAGGTGGTCAACCACCTCAGTAGGCTCTGTCCCTTGAAGACTTTGGTCAGCGCTGACCCATACTTGAATTCGGTGACCGTGGCCAAGCAAGTGTATTCAGAGCTGGTTATGCCTTCGCCACCTTCGTCGATCACCTCTTGGAATATGAAGGGTCTGGTATTCGCAGTGAAGCCACGTTTGGTGTTCAGGTCGTTCAGTCGGCTGTATATGTTCTCCAAGTCTGCTGGCCACATGTGTTTCGCGGCGTCGATGCTGTGATGAAGTCGTCAAATGGATGATGGCGTCTTTTCAAACTTATTGTTAGAGGAAAAAAGGACTCACCGGAATCCGGCCACCCCAATCTCGATGAGCCTGTTCAAGTATTCCACGATCTTTGATCGTACGTCCGGCTTGCTTTGATCCAGATCTGGAATACCAGTGAGATCGCAGTTCCGGACCTGAGTCGCGTTTTTGTAGTCAAGGATGGAGCACGGGCTGTGGAAGTCTACCGAAGTGTAGGGTACAGCGGGGAAAGATCTTCGACTCGGGATCGATGACGATCCGTTGATTCCAGTCCCGTCTCTAGCCGCCATATTGTTGATGACAGCATCGGCGTAGATCCTGACGCCAACGGCGTTGCAGCGTTCGACCATATCCCTGAACGCAGCCTCGTCACCGGATCTCGTCACCAATTTGTAAGAGACCGGTTGATACCGTTCCCACCAGGGTCTGTTGCTGATGATGAGATTCTCGCTCGGCGGTGAAACCTGAGTGGATTTGAAACCAATTCTAATTGGCAAGTTATTTTTTTTCCAAACCCGATTGAGAATGAAAGAAAGACCTGAACTCCGCCGTATCCATGAGGGGCCAGGAAGTTTTCGCACTCTTCGGCAATGTCGCACCATTTCCACTCGAAGAGATGCACCATGACGTCGTGGTTTTTCAAATAATGAGGGTCTTTGAAGGAGGCACTGGCCACCGTGGCCAGGGCCAGAAGCGTTAGGCGTAGCAGCATTTTGTTCACTGTCAATCCTGCGGAGCCAGAATCCCTGTGTTTAAACTATTTCAAGATTGTATTTGTTTCGAAGGAAAAGAAGACAAAAAATTGTTTATCGCGTGTCTAATGGCATAAGGTCGTAAGCGCCAAAAACGCGATTTTGGTGGCCAAGGGTTGTATAATTTTTTTTTCACGCCATTCGCTCTGAGAACGGTCAAAAAGTACAGATCAATTGAAATTACGAGATTAAAAAATGTAAGTGCAAAAGGTCATACGTTTGGCGGATACGTCGTTGTTGCATTACAATTTTCAAGAAAAATTAAAAAACAACGTAAAGGCAAAACGTCGTATTATTTTTTTTTCATGATTTTTAATGATTTTTCCAAATAGTTGTAGAAACTCGTAAAACGCAAAGACAAATTGAAAAAACGACCGTTTCGAAAATTCATGAAGAAAAAAAAATACTAAGATAAAAGCAGAAGGTCGTAAGCGCTATTTTTATTTTTTTTTCATGATGAGAATTTATCACTCGATGCGTTCACAATTTAAGGAAGGCGATCAAATCGAGTCAAGTATTTTATTTTTTTTTATTTGTCATGATTTTTTCAAATAGCTGTAAAAACTCGTAAAAACGCAAAGATAAATTGAACGAACGACCATTTAAAAAAAAAATCGATAAAAAAATATTGGTAATTAAAAGCAGAAGGTCGTAAGCGCCATTTTTTTTCATGACTTTTTCAAATAGCTGTAAGAACTCGTAAAACGCAAAGATAAATTGAAAGAACGACCATTAAAAAAATTAATTCGATAAAAAATATTGGTAGGTAAAAGTAGAAGGTCGTCAGTGCCATTTTTTTTGTTTCTTTATTTTTCATAATTTTTCCAAGTAGTTATAAAAACTCGTGAAACGCAAAGAAAAATCGAAATTGACAGTGTTTCGAAAAAAAAACCAAGGTAAAAGCAGAAGGACGTAAGCGCCAATTAAAAAAACAAAAATTGGTGGTTACGACCTTCTGCTTTTAATTGACCCAATATTAAATTTCAACGTTTATTAACGAATCTTCGGGTTTTTATCCCAAATAGAAAAAAAAATATGACCTTTTGCCGTTACGGACAGCAGAAAGTCGTATAATTGCGCTTACGTCCTTATGCCATTAGACACGCGATATAACAAATCCATATTTAGGGCACTTACCTCGATTTAGAGATGAAGGAAGGTCAATCTGAATCGGATCTCGAGTTCAAAGCGAGCTTGAAATTACCTAGAATTATGATGTTTAGTTATATTTAGACAGTTGGAGACTTCAACCCCTTTTCAACGTCCCAGATGTAATACCTCTGTTTATTCATCACATTTCATCATACCTTCGATCGTTCAATGGATACAACTTTTCATCATTTTTGAAGGAAACGTAATGTGAATTACATAAAAGATCAAGTGTTCAATTTCATGTGATTTACATGATTGTTAAACAATGGGGGTTGTGTCATTTTTCAAAAGTCTCGTTATATGAAAATGTTATCACAATTGAACATTTTTCAACTGTTCAATTCATCATCTGGACTTCGTTAGTTTTGACGGAGAACAAAAATCACAAAGGCTGACACTGAAATCATTCTACCGTATGTGACCCGGAAATACAAAATCTATAGCTCTTTAGAAGACCATTGTGATATCTAAGATCGATTTGTCCAGTAGGTTGTCAGTATTATTGTAAGAATTATGTGGTATATACATGAAAAACTCACAATTTTTACGGTACCGCGGAAATAGATCAGAATCGATGAACGTCATCAGTCATGTTCTGAACGTGAACTTGAACCATAAGGTTGTGCTTCCTCTATAACTGCCACCTGTACAGATTTTGTTTCAACAGTCAATATACGCTATCGCTGGAATAGCCAAGAAAATATCCAACGAATACCTACTTGCAATACTAAAAGTAAGTGTTTATCTTTTTTTTATTTTATTTTTTATCTTTACAGCTACGACTGGTGGCGTTCTATAGATACTGGGACTGTGGTTCATAGTCGAGTCTGATTTGTTTAGACGATTTTAAGACAATAAACAATCATCTTGAGAAAATGGCGTAGACAAGACTTTATATAGTGGTAGGAAAATGATGATCGAAGAGACATAAACTTTCGTCAGTACTTTATTGTACGACTTTTATTTTTATTGATTAAAGTAAAGAGTAATATCAAAATTCTGGTCCAGTAGCACGTGAAATGATACTATTCGAGTATCTTAGGTCGTCCTTCCACTGTGGGTGATTCTTTCGTCTGCGAATCCGGTTACAGCTTAGCCTGAAAGAAAGAAGGTTAATTGATATTGTGGGAGGTGTGTTCATTCGTTGTGTTAGAATTTCACTCACATCGGCATGAATGGCGAGAACACCATCCTCCTCAGTGGTCAAGATCTCGATGTAGGCTGTCCCATCGGATCCAACGGTGACGGTCTTTCCCGTGCAGCTACCGTCCTCCAAGCTCCCGGATATCACATCGCAATATGTACCGGCCGAAAGACAAGTCTGAAGAGTTTGCTGGAAGTCCCAAGTGTCCAGGTTGAACGCGACGAAGCCGGATCCACCGCGACAGAAGGCGATCTGGTTGCTGCTGTTGTCCCACCAGTCATTCACGCTGGTTCCCTTCACGGCATTGCGGAAACCGACCATGTTGTAGATCTGGCGCCAACGGTGCTCGCAGATCCACCCGTTTCCGCAGCTGTAGTCGGAGTAGAAGACAGGGGAGAGAATGCTTCCGTCACTGTTGGCCGGTGGCGGATCGTCGGATACGTCGAATGCGTAGGAGCTCATCACACGGGCAGTACCGTAGGTGTGGGCGAGCATGAAGGCGACGGCCATCTTCAAATAACCACGATCAGTACCGATTCTGTCTTCAGAACAATTTCAGACTCACCTTGTAGGCCTTCGAACTCTTGTAGGTGAGGGGAGTGCCGTCACGCTGAGTATCGTGATTGTCGATAAAGACTAAGGCGTCGGCGGAATCCATCAGGTCCCAGTCCGCACCCCAGTTGGTCAACCACTTCAGCGCGTTGCTTCCCTCGAAGGCGGTGCTCAGCTCCGAACCATGCTTGAATTCGGTGACTGCGGCCAAGCCGGTGTATTCAGAGGCTGAGATGGCTTCGCCACCGTGGTCAATTACCTCCTGGAAGATGTAGGGTCGCGTATTCTCAGCGAATCCGCCGCTGGTGTTGAGGCAGTTCAGTCTGCTGTAGATGTTCTCCAAATCTTCTGGCCACATGTGCTTCGCGGCGTCGATGCTGTCGGTCGAATGTAGAATGGATGATTGTTACCCCAGCCGTTTTTTTAGCAACGTAGATGAATAAATAATCACTCACCGGAATCCTGCTACCCCGATGTCGATTAGCTTGTTCAAGTACGCGGCCATTTTCGAACGTACGTCCTCCAAGGCTTGGTTCAGATCCGGGAGACCAACGAGGTCGCAGTTCCGGACCTGTTCAGCGTCCTGGTAGGACGCGATGGCGCATCCACTGTTGAAGTTGTCCGAGGTGTAGGGTACGGCAGGAAAAGTTCTTGTACTCGAGCTAGAGATCGATCCGTCGGTTCCATAGCCATCGCCAGCGGCCATTTGGTTCAAGAGAGCGTCGACGTAGATCCTGACGCCAACGGCGTTGCAGCGTTCCACCATGTTCTTGAACGCAGCCTCGTCTCCGGATCTGGTCACCAATTTGTAAGAGACCGGTTGATACCGTTCCCACCAGGGTCTGGTGCTGATGACTAGATTCTCGTTCGGCGGTGAAACCTGAGTGGATTCGGAACGAATTTTAATTTGCAAGTTCTTTTTTCGGCGAACCCGATTGGGAAAGAAAAGTTTTGACGGAGAAAGACACCCTCACCTGAACTCCGCCGTATCCACGAGGGGCCAGAAAATTTTCGCACTCTTCGGCGATGTCGGCCCATTTCCACTCAAAGAGATGTACCATGACATCGCGATTGTCCCAGTAATTGGTGTTCTTGAATGAGGCGGTGGCGACCGAGGCCAGGGCCAGAAGTATTAGACGTTGGAGCATTTTGGTGACTTTGAATTCCGCAGAGCGAGAATCTCCGTATTTGTACCATTTTCGAATCTAATCAGTGTTCAAAAATCTTTCAAATCGTGGATCTTTGAAGAAAAACAATCTTATCGTTAAGGCAATTAACGAGGTACACGTAACCGGAATTGCGATTGGTCGAGAGAGATAAACCTCTATCAGGAACTAACTACCTCACAATTAGAGAATGACTTCCTCAATCTCTAACGGCATCATCGATCTACAATGGAAATAATCTTTCGGATCTCTTTGCTGCGCGGTAGTGACAATCAGGCTTCTGCCTTAGGAAAGACGAAATTCATAGCGTGATCGAAACGCGATCTGATTTCTATAACAGTTCTTACGTTCGGTCATTTTAGAGGTCAGTCTTGGTTGAAGCAACGATGGTCGCGATGTGATGTGAAAAAATGTTCACGCACTCTTTTCAAATTGGATCAACTCCTTCAGTGGGTCTAAAATTGCTGTGCAAATTTTGATCTCGATGTCCATACCGACTTTCTTCTACTTGCACATGTCTCGTTTGTACTAGAAACGTATCACTACTGACTGAAAATGTCGATGAAAATGTTGGTGTCAAAATGTTGGTGTTGAATTTGATCAAATATATAAGAAATCACGTCATAAATCATGCAGGCATAAATATTGAATAAATTACACGATAAACTGTATGGTTGGGTAAATGACATACTGATTCCTTTCATAATCTATCATATCATTTATCAATCAACATTTTCATTAGGCGCATGTGCCAATGATTCTGGAAGATGTTGATCACTTTGAAAGTGGAGGATATGGTCCAGGCTACAATGACTTCAAGCAGACTTTGAGGACGGAACGAACCAGTTTATTCAATTTCACAGATTTCATGGAACTTGAGAAACGTGTACACACTGGACTTGAACAATGAGAGTCTACTTGACCTATGGCTGGTATTACCTATGAAGGGCGACGTTTCAAGGGGGATTCATTGTTTGCAGGAGATGAGAGGAGAATCAATACCTATAGTCATATATGTATATTTCCATAGTGCTTTATTCTACATATTTTGAATATAGTTTGTATGACAAATGTCATAAGTAATATCATTATTCTGGTCCAGTAGCGTTTGGCATCAGAACCCCATTCCGGTATCGTAGTCCGTTCACAGCTTAGCCTGAAACGAAAATGAGAATAATTGAAGACTGATAATAATTAGACTCATTAGAGATAATTGGAGAATAATCAACTCACGTTTTGGTGAATAGCAAGAACGCCGTCATCTTCAGAGGTCAAGATCTCGATGTAACCCTTGCCATCGGAACCAACGGTGACCGTCTTCCCTGTGCATCGGCCGTTCTCCAAGCTACCAGATATCACGTCGCAGTAGGTACCGGCCGATAGACAAGTCTGAAGAGTCTGCTTGAGGTCCGAACCGTCCAAATTGAACGCTACGAACCCGGCTCCACCGCGACAGAAGGCGATCTGGTTGCTGTCGTTGTCCCACCAGTCGTTCACATCGGTCCCCTTCACCGCGTTGCGGAATCCAACCATGTTGTACATCTGACGCCAACGGTGCTCGCAGACCCAACCGTTTCCGCAGGTATCGTCCGAATTAATGCTAGGAGATACAGTGTTGCCCGAGCCATCGGCCGGCGGACCAGAGTCGGTGTCGCTGAAGTAGTAAGAGCTCATCAGTTGGGGAATACCGTACGGATGGGCCAGCATGAAGGCGATCGCCATCTGAAAAGGGATCAACGATCGTTAGCCCCGGTGTCCGAGGTTGTCGAAACCGTCCAACTCACCTTGTAGGGTTTTGAGTTTTGGTGGGTGAGTATGCTCCCACCGGCTCCATGACCTCGTTGGTTGTCGTGGTTGTCAATGAACACTAACGCGTTAGCGGAGGCTTGAAGACCCCAGCCTTCGCCCCAGTTGACCAACCATTTGAGTGCGTTGTTGCCCTGGAAGGCGTTGCTCAGTTGCATACCGAACTTGAACTCGGTTACTGTGCCGAGGTTTACGTATTCCGATGCGGAAACAGCTTCACCACCCAGATCGATCACCTCCTGGTAGATGAAGGGACGGCTTCCCGAAGCGAAGCCGTGATCCGTGTTCAGGTTGTTCAGACGGTTGAAGATGTTGGCCAAATCGCCGGGCCACATGTGCTTCGCAGCATCGATTCTGTCGGTTGGTGATTGATGAAGGAAAAATGTGTCACATGTTCGGGTACCGCGAGACAAGACGAGGAAAGAAAAAAAATTGATCATCCGTATTGTCTTGAATATAGAGAATCGTCCTGTGACTCACCTGAATCCAGCGACTCCAATATCGATGAGGTAGTTCAAGTAGTTCGATAACTTGGTCCGTACCCAGTCGTTGCCTTGGTTCAGATCCGGGAGACCGGACAGCTCGCAGTTCCTCACCTCCTCAGCGTTGTTGTAATTGCTGATGGAGCAAACCGAGTTGAAATCGGACGAGCTGTAGGCGACCGCTGGATAATCTCTGTTGCTATGTCCACAGTACGATCCGCCGGTTCCCCAACCGTTCGAAGCGGCCATTTGGTTCATCAGGACGTCGACGTAGATCCTGACCCCGACGTTGTTGCACCGAGTCACCATGTCCCTGAAGGCTGCGTCGTCTCCGGATCTGGTTATCAGGTTGTAGGACACTGGTTGGTACCGTTCCCACCATGGCCTCCCGCTGATCACCAGGTTCTCATTGGGCGGGGACACCTGGTCATCGAGTCATCACAGTTACTGTAGTTTGACTGACAATGAGTTTAAGTAGAAAGAATGTCATCAAGTTACCTGGACACCCCCGTATCCCTTAGGCGCGAGGAATCTTTCGCACTCGTCCGCGATGTCGTTCCACTTCCATTCGAACAGATGTACCATGACGTCCCTGTTACCCCAGTAATTAGTGTCGTGAGACCCGGCCGCGAGGGCGGCAAGGCCGAGGATTGCGAGGTTCAACAGCATTTTGGAAACTCTGTGTCTCTGTGGTCACTGCGATCGACATTTATAGCCGAATGGAATCTCGTTACTCTTCTATCATCGTGATTATTATCTATCATTGCGACATCATAGCTGATAGCGATCACCCCATTCGCCAATAAATATAGATATATCCAACATATACATGACAATTTCAAAATTTGCAAATTGAATGCGGAAAATTGAATTCATTGATCATTTTTATCGAGGATTTCCGCGATTCATGCCGAGGAAAAAGAAAACGTTTCGTTTCATGCGTTTTTTGATTTAGAGAATTTTTTTTTTGTTGTTTATGGATTTTGTTTTGATTTCATACGTTATCGTTACTCAACAAGTTTATATCAGATTGCGGCTCCTTCAACGATGTTTGTCGATAATTTGAGATTGTGTAATCACACAAAAGCAATTTGTGATTGTAGAGATAATTAGACTTGGGGTATCTGATGCCACGCGACTTAATCTTCGTCACACGCTTATGCGTAGATTAGAAAAGAAGAACGCTAAAGCAGTTGTTTTTTCAATCAAATTTTAATCATCGTCATTTTTATTTAACAAATTGTTTTCAAATATCTTCTGGCTTCTTCATCTTCACATGACATATTTACACTGAGACAAACTTCAGAAAGTACTCAGTTTTAGCTGAAGACGATGATGAAACGTTTTTGAGTAAATTGATGATCCCCCAATTTTCGAAGGGATTAACATTTATCATTATAAAATTAGATCATCATTCATTTGGTTGCTCTGAAGCTATGAACCAGTCTTATATTTGTAAACAGAATTCATTTCAATCGACTTTTCTCATATTTCGATGAATAGCGAGAACACCATCGTCCTCAGAAGTCAGGATCTCGATGTAAGCTCTGCCATCGTTACCAACAGTGACGGTCTTTCCGGTGCATCTGCCATTATCTAGGGTACCGGATATCACGTCGCAGTATGTACCGGTTGAAAGACAAGTTTGAAGGGTCTGCTTCAGGTCCCAAGTGTCCAGATTAAACGCTACGAAGCCGGATGTACCGCGGCAGAAGGCGATCTGGTTGCTGCTGTTGTCCCACCAGTCGTTGACTCCAGTTCCCTTAACAGCATTCCGAAAAGCAACCATGTTGTAGATCTGACGCCATCGATGCTCGCATATCCACCCGTTTCCGCATGTATCATCAGGATTTATGCTGGGAGATATGATGTTCCCTTCGCTATCTGCCGGTGGTCCAGCGTCCGAGACGTCGAACGCGAACGAGCTCATCACTCGAGGCACTCCGTAGGGATGAGCAAGCATGAAAGCAACGGCCATCTGCAATCGAATGAACGATAATTCTTCAACCAATAATTCAAGTTCTGACCAACTTACCTTGTACGGCTTCGAGTTCTTGTGAGTCAGGATGCTCCCACCACCTCCATGACCTCGTTGGTTGTCGTGGTTTTCGATGAAGACCAAAGCATCGCCCGAAGACATGAGGTTCCAGGCTTCGCCCCAGTTAACCAACCATTTGAGTGCGTTTTTTCCCTGGAAGGCGTTACTCAGTTCTTTGCCGTACTTAAACTCCGTGACTCTAGCCAAGGGCGTGTATTCCGAAGCCGAAACTGCTTCGCCCCCCTGATCGATTACCTCCTGGAAGATCAGAGGACGACTGTTCGAACCGAAGCTCTGGTTCGTGTTAAGGTCGTGCAGACGGTTGTAAATGTTCTCCAAGTCTACGGGCCACATGTGCTTCCCTCCGTCGATGCTGTTGGTCAACCGATAATTCTTGTACATTAACATCAGTATAAATGATTTTGTACAAGCTATAATAGTAAACTGACCGGAATCCTGCGACTCCAATATCGATGAGGTTGTTCATGAACTCGGCGATCTTCGATCGAACGTATTCCGAGCTTTGGTCAAGATCCGGAAGCCCAACAAGTTCGCAGTTCCGAACCTGATGTACGTCCTGATAACTCGTGATGGAGCATATCGGCCGGAAGTCGTTCCTCCCGTATGGAACCTCGGGATAATTTCTCTCACCGGGATTAGCCGACGATCCGCCTGTTCCAAAGGCCGGAAGTGGCGCCGACGCGGCCATGTGGTTGATGATGGTATCGGCGAAGATCCTCACGCCGACTTTGTTACAGCGTTCCACCATATCCCTGAAGGCAGCGTCGTCGCCGGACCGCGTCACCAATTTATAAGACACTGGCTGGTACCGTTCCCACCAAGGTCTTCCGGCAATTACCATGTTCTCGTTCGGCGGCGATATCTGCAAATGCGAAAACGATATTCTTCGAAAGCTCGCGAGGTGCTCGTAAAATTTGCAAAACGTCACCTGGACACCGCCGTATCCCTTGGGAGCCAGAAATCGTTCGCATTCGTTTGCAATGTCGGTCCACTTCCACTCAAAGAGGTGGACCATCACGTCCCTGTTGTCCCAGTAGTTTGGGTTTTTCGTGGCAATGGAGGCCGTTGCGAGAGCCAGAAGAGCCACGGTTAGGAGCATTCTGGTCATTCTTTATCTACTACTTTCGATGATCCGATGCTTCCTAGTGTATCAATTATAGGATTTGAATTCTTCCGAGATTGACGAAAAAAAAATGGTTCGGAAGTATATATGCGTAGTATTTTTATTTCGACTGATTTGGCTACAGTATATCACAACATTATAGAGATCGAACTTTAGACAGAGATGTTTTTTTTTCATTCGGCAATTAAATGTGTAATTTAACACCAAATACGTGTATCAGAAATGCAAGTATGTATTAATTATCTTGAGGCATGATTTAAGATCGAAAGATAATCGTGACGTAAATTGAATCGATGTACTTTAGAGAAAGATTCATGTCAGTGTGATATAATTAACACATAAATATGAACCGCGATTAAATTTAAGTTTCAAGCATCACCGTTTTAGATTTTGTTACTTCAAGATAATTTTGTTGTTGTTGTTTCTGATTAGAAAACATTTCCATCATATTTTATCATATGTTATTCTCAAGTCTGTCATATATTATATTATATTATATTATATTATATTATATATACACATAAAAATATTTCATTTGATATATAATAAGATCGCAATGTACAATATAGATATCGAATCTATACAGAGGCTGAATAATTACCAAGATCATAAGAATGAATAAACCAAACTTATGTATGTATGTACAATCAAATTAGTCATGAGTATTGTTAAAAATTAATTGAACTCTATTCTTCTTTGAGGAAAGTGTTATCACTGACACTGTCCAAATGTCAGTCAATATAAACTACTAGAAAAAAAAAGACTTTGGTGATATGACGTGTTTTTTTTTTTTTTTTAATTCCAAATCCTACGATACGAATGAAAAATTCCACTTACTCAAAGAAATTATCAAAATTCCCTGACACAGTCACTGATATGAAGAAACTTCTGTAATATATTTTTGTGACAGTGTTTCTTGATCGAATGATGACTGCTTTATGAGCCAATGTCAAAGTCTGAAGTATGATATTTGCATTTAACTAAGTATAAGACACTAATCTCCCGGGAAGAACCCGATCAATGTGAATGCTGAATGTATTTGCATGGTCAGTTCATCGAGGTCAACTGCTTTCTGGTTCCAATCTATATCATAATAAGGATATATCGTCACGAGCTTCGAGTGATCTGTGTTTGTTGATGGAATAATTCAAAATATCGATTGAAATTGTGCTGTGTGTGATTATAGACGACAGATATTAACACTACGATCATTGATAGCGTGTGATACCATAAAACATTTGCGACGACTTTTGTGTGTTACGATATTCATGGATCTATTAAATGAATGTGTTAGTTTGTATGGAAATATACGATAACAGAGCTGCGTTGTCCGAGGGAAAGATAACTCATTGAATAATTCACAAGTCAACACAGTTTCATATAAAATGATGAAAATTTACTGAATTAATGTCTTAAATACCGAGGAATAATTTAAATAACGAGAATTTAGAGAACAATAAAAATTGAAATAATTAGGGGTCAGAGATTGTAGTTAATTATTTTTTAATCAACGATAAGAAATATGAAAAATGAATAAGAAATTTTTTATCATCGAGTAGATTATCGATTATATTGTAAAAATCATTGAATCAAACGAATTATAAGAGGAACAAAATTGAATTGGATTAATATTATTAATTATTTTGAATTAACAAAAAGAAATATATCGAATTAATTGAAAGTTTCAAATTAAAATCAATATTGTCAATAAAATCTCCAATTATTTTCCCTCGGTTTAGAATATTTTACTCATTTATCAGACCTGCGTAATGATAATTTTTTAGCTAAATCAGCCAGTGTTAATCATAATTATTTCAACACGACACAAAAAAAGCCAAGCAGGCTGATATTATCCGATACATTCAGACAGATTACACGATATACATATTTTCTTTCTCTCTATATAGAACCACGAGATAGTCGATAATTTATCTTTGTTATTCATTTTTTTTAATCAATCGAATTCTTGTCATTATCAAATATCGCGCGGTCCAGGGTCTAATTTTTCGATAATTTAAAATCAACAGCTTATCAAAATATATATAAAATGCGAAAGAGTATAATTTTGAGGTATTTGTTGAATATACACATCATTTGAGCCTTGCTTTACAGAGTGGGCTTGCTTACATAGTGGTGAACAAATAAATATATATTATATAATTATACAATTTTAATTAACACTAAAACGGTCCACTCATCGTCGGACTTTTTCTTTATCTTTTTTATACATAACATTCGATTAGCAGTTATATTATATAATGAACAACGGTATAATCTCTAATTTTTTTTTTTTTTTGTTCTCTCAATACATAACAACGATATTTATTATCTCAAACCTGATATATATCAACGTCAATTTATTCGGGGCAGCAACTAACCCGATGGATGTTTCAAGAGCTTATCAAACAACTCCTCGATCTCATTGGATCTAATTGTAAGATTGTTAATTACGTATCAATTACTGATATGCTATAATGATTACACTTGTATCTGATATAAAACAATCTTTTACGCAATATTTACTTCGATAGGTACTATTATTCGAATTGAACACAGGCAAAAACCGAATTTCTTATCTATCAATCATTTAATCTCGTTGAAACATCCAGTTTTCAATTCTGATAATTTTTTTTTCTTTATTCTGTTTTATATACGTAACAATTGATTATATATATACATAACAATTTGGCAACGCGTGGAGCCGGCTGGAAGCAAACTATTTAAACACTCAGGCAAAATGGTGACAATTAATGATTAATTAGGGAAATGTGAAGGATTTTTTTTTCTTTTTTTTTCAGAAAGGCAGAGAAATCCTCACTGTGATTATTAATAATTATGAACATAAAAAATTTCCTATGATGAGATACAAAAAAACAATTAAATAATATTTTTTAATATTAATTATATATTATTATCAATGATTTGATTATATGAAGAAATTTGTTATTTTTTGTACCAATAACCAATAGATATTATTATATTAAAATTTGAATGAGTTTAGTTAATTAATATAGACACAAAAAATAACTTCAGGATCACAGCTAGTGCGCTTCGGTCTGTTTTATTGATTATTATTGAATTTTAATGATTTCTTCGTTCAAATCTGTCGAATGATTGAATAAAATTAACCCAACATCGCGTACAAGATAATTGCGACCAATTTGGCACACGATATTATCGGCATCAGATCGGGATAATAAATTTGAAAAAAAAACACGGTTTTTGGTTTAGTGGTAAAAGTACAGACCCATATATCGTAGATATGGAATCAATGATTGATGCACGCCTTATTTATAATTTTTCAACAGTCATCGATCCGTCGATAATCGATATTTAGAATCTGACTAATTCAGCACGATTATGATAAATTTTGTTTAAAATTTTTTTTCTTTTGTCCAATAATCATTTTGATGGAGAGATAGTAAAAAACAGCCTGCGTATACAGTGACTTTGTCGTAGTATCAAATATATAATTCAAACGTCACTATAATAATTATTAGATTGTATCGTTAAATCGATGGATATGTTACATAGGTATAGGTTTATCAATTATTTTTATCATTTTTTGTCTGTAAATTTAACCGCTTTCTCTGATTGAAATTAAAAAAAAATGAAATAAAAATCAATCATTGAGCTCATTTCACCCGATTTAACCGATGATCTACCCTCAATTCGTGAACGAAAAAAATCAGAGTCTAGTTAAAAAGGATATGTCGTCGTTCAACGGAAGATATTTGAAATGGAAAATAAGAGTAATTGGGTTTGCCATGATTTTTATTTTTTACAAAATTATTTCTCTATTCACTTGAATTTATGAGAATTATTCCAATATAACTGAGAAAAAATAACGAGATTCAATTCAAAGAATCATTTCATAAAGTATCGTGATTTTTCTTTTCTTATTAACAGGAGATATGAAAAATTCGATTCAATTATCGACTACCATTGGAAAAATGGAATAAAACGAATCGAGACAAGAAATTCGATTAATTGGATTAGGAAAAGAATCTAAAAAAAATGCAATCCAAAAAAGAAAAAAAAATTACGTTGAATCGAATCTAAAAATCGAAATCAATTTGAATTACCAGTTAGTACAAGAAGATTGGGGTAAATTAATTTTGCTACGTTTGAATTTGGCGCCACATTCTGACGTCACTATACGATTGGTTACTCAGATATGGCGCTGAAATAGCGAATTCTGACGTCACGGCGACGCGTTTGAGACGCTTTTTATTCGAATGCAATAATTGCAGTAAAAGTTGAATGTTTTTAGTGTGTGTGGAGAGATCAATTCGTTTGGCAAACCCAATTAATTATATTGAAGAGGGATAGAGGGGATTAGAACTTGTGGGTTTTGTATAGCCAAACCAGATCCGCCCGGCCCTCCTGTCGTAATACGAATCTGATATAGAGGCCGCCCAAATCAGTGGCTGCGATTTCGCCCTCGATAGGATCCGTCGCCACTATCAACGGTGTTTCGCGTTCATTGATAATGGGATTGGCGATTTCCGGTGCGGCCGCAACTGCGGCGGCCGCGGCTGGAGGTTAGTTGCTGCCCGAATTTTGTTTTTGATCCGAACCTACGTCGCTTCCGCTCGAACTCAGGGTTGTGTTACTACCGTATGGGTCCAACGACGACTGAACCGACATGCTGCGACCCTGACGTCTCACTCTGTGTGGGGAGAGCTTCCCGGGGTCGACACTGGTTGGGTCTGCCTGCAACAAACCCTCTAGTCAAGTGACGTACCGACCCTTTACACTTCTTGACGATATCGAAAAATAAAAAGAAGAAAATAGAAAAGAAAATCACATTTTCACAGCTTTTGTAGCAAAAAAAGTCACTTTTTGACGCCTGTTTTTGGTAAATTCAGAACTTTCTCTATGACTTTTATACACCGAAAGTCGAAATGTACTGATTTGAGTGTATACCGCAAAAAAAAAGTTGCGTTTTTGATAGATCTCCACGTTTTGAGGTTATGTATCTATCAGCTCAAATTTTTGTCGGATGATATCTCGAGAACGAGGGTGCGGATTTCGGTCGTATTGGGCTCAATCGACGCGGCTCGCCTGAACTTAGAACTGATTAGATTTTGGCCAAGATCGGTTTACCACTTTTTGAATGATTCGAATAACAACACAATAAAAAAACACAATAAAAATGACGATATCTTGAGAACGGATCAACAG
>JAFFZH010015668.1:23467-61290 GCA_018420115.1 Euura saliciscinereae | reverse complement strand
CAATCAAACTCAATAAAAAATGTATACCTGTGGATCGTATATCCACTGTTGGTTTCCCTTGCTGCCGTGGCAGGGATAGAGGATGACATCGGTGCCGCTGTAATCGAGGCAGGATTCGTCCCTACGAATTTCTCCAGTCTTGCTGAGCATCCAGTACTGTGAAAATGTTTTTTTACATGGTTATCAGAATGGCTTCGAGATATAGAATCTTGCCTACGTTGGTTCTAACGTTCCGATCGATTTTATTTTACCGTCGATAATTGAGTATTTCGAAGGCGATGTAGACCGCTTGATGGCTAATTTGGGCGATAATTAACAGCGGTCATTTTCGTAGCAGCGGCAACGACACAGAGTCAACGGTAAAACCACATAACAGGCGTCGAAGCCCAAACAGGTATAATGAGCAGTGGGCATCAATAATTGAGTGCAGTGGTCCTCGAAATTGCGTTGATCCCACGAACTGGATGTAACGTAGATATACATATATTGTCAAACTTCAAA
Organism: Euura saliciscinereae; assembly: GCA_018420115.1. Classification (NCBI taxonomy): domain Eukaryota; kingdom Metazoa; phylum Arthropoda; class Insecta; order Hymenoptera; family Tenthredinidae; genus Euura; species Euura saliciscinereae. The sequence continues at coordinate 60,789 of JAFFZH010015668.1, read as the reverse complement.
CGAGCCGCACGTACAATCACCCAGGGGGAAAATACCGGTGGAAATTGTAACGCGGTCGAAATCGTGGTTTCAAATTAACGTATTAACAAAGAGCGACCAAAAATTTCGCGAATTATCATTCATACACCAGGAATACGATTCAATTTGATAATTCATTCGAATATATGAACGTTAGAACCAATCGTCGAGGTCGAAGAAGAGAAAAAAAAAACTTAATAAAAGTATAAAAAAGCAGTGAAACTGTAAATAGCAAGCGAAACTACAAAAAAATATGAAAAGCATCATGCACCACAGCCACACTACCCAAACAGCAGAATTTCATGAGCTCCATATAAATTTGAAACACAAACAAAAAAAGATACAATTTTTCATGTATTTTTTTTTCACAGTTCTGAAACAGTTTTCAAACTATTATTTATCGAAGAAAAATTCGATTCTGATTTTGAATTGTTACAGACAAAGAAAAAAAATTCCTCCATCACTGAAGCAGGTGATATTTTTTTTTTGTTTAACGTTACTTTTTGTTGTAATGAGTTCATCGACAATATTTTTCCTCTGATTGTGATGAATGGAAGCATGTACGCTTTGAGCAATTTTTGAGGCCAGAAAATTTGAAATCTGATCACCACTAAAAAAATTTCTTAAAGTTTGTAAGCTTTCGAAAATAAAATAATTATTTTCGAAGGTTGATTTCGAAGTTTGCGGTAGAATTTTAAATATAATAATCAATAATCGTCCCATTTTTCACAAGAATTAATTGACTCGGCAAAATATTGTCATACTTGAAAAAAAAAAAAAAAAAACTAAGACACTTTGTGATTTCTTATTGAATATAAGTTCTAGGCTACTGATACGAAATTTTCTGACAGTTCCAGGTCTCTAGGTTTTCCAGGTTTATCAGCCCGCAGCACGCAGGAAAAAAAAATTGTTTGAAAACGATTTTGAAGTTATGAAACGACTATTTTTTATTTTTTTTTATTCTGTTCCCTTTTCCTTCAAATTCAAAGATTCATGAAATTCCCCTTGAATTAAGTGAACATTATTATACAAGCTAAGCAAAATAGGAAAATAATTGATTTTCTTTCATTCCGTCAATTCAGTCCTCGGATATATCAGTGAATTTTTGTAATTTTTTTGTTTCGTTTTTTCGAACGTTGATATGAGAGTCGAGAATTAAAATGATATTTGGTTAATTCAAAAGAACGCAGTTTTTGACATAAATGTAGTATTTCGAGCACGTATAAAATCCGAATTAAAAATGTAAAATAACGATCTCATAAAGTTTGCTCTCACCTCGTAGTATGTACCCTGTGCATTGTACAACACGTGTGTAAAGTGTCTACGTGTATGTATTCTACACACACACACTGTATATATATAGAGAGAGACGTTGTACGCGTGTAGAAACGTGATTTTAACCCGTGCGTCGTTGAAGCCACCACCCCCGACCCCATGTACAGTTGAAACGGTCCGAAACGTAATTAGTAATTAGTAATTACTGTCAACCTCGCGTCGCGTAATTACAGACGTGAATAGCACCGAGCTACGCGAGTTCAGACACAAAAAAACAAAAAACAGTTTTTTAAGAACCTAGATGTAGGGATATAATTTTTTTAAACTAGAATAACAAAGGACGATGAATGAAAAAAATTTCACTCAAACCAAAACCCATTGATTGTACTTTCAATCATAATTTCCGTTCAAGGAAAAATTCTCGATCTAAACAAAACTTTGAGTTTTGTGTGAAAAATCATCAGTGAACTGCAATTTTTATTTAAAAAAATGTCAAAAATTTAGTTTCTGCATAGTGAGATAAAATAATTTTTTTTTCATTCAGATGGTGAAGAAAAATGATCAGATTCTATTGAAATTCGGTATGTAACCTTTTTCATATTGATCGTCAATTTTCGTAACGTCAGAATGAAAATCAATTCGTTTTTCATAATCTCCGGGTCTCCGAGGTCCCAAAAAAAAGATGATAATCAATCCACATTAGTGGATTAAAATTATACAGGGTGAAAAGTAGAGGGGTGAAACTTTTTTATGAATTGACAATTAAAATGTACGAAAAAAATATATATATCCCACTGTTAAACAACAATTTAGCAAATAATCGAGTTATTTTATGAACCTGCACCAGTAGTGTGATGTTATTATTGAAATAAAATATAATAGTATCGAAAAATCAATTGATTATAATAAATTATAGGGTGTATGTATAAATATCGAGTTAGCGACCGACACCAGCCCACATTATCCCTCCCTTTGCAATTTTAATTCAGTTTCCTTTTTTTTCCCCATCATCATCATCATGAAAAAAAAGGTGGTACCTGATTTCCACCCTGTCCGTGACACGGCCAGAGACCAACGGGCTTGTGAAAGTCCTCAGGTTTTGCGGCCGAGTCTATACAGATCCCGCTAGAGCGCTGTTTTATCTGTATAAAGTCACAAAATTGGAAAAAAAAGTCAAATAAAATAAAATAAAATAGTAAAAAGATACCAACAAGAATTTATTAAATTTTTTCTTTGTTCATACTGATGCAGATTTCACTTCTATTCAAAATAGCTCCTTCTTCCCGCCGTTGATTGTTCAGCTGCTGTACATTTTGAATTGATACACACAGAAAAAAAATGTATGCAATCTTATAATAAAATGTATACGATATAATAGATATTTATGTGGCATGCGCAGAAAGTAACTGTTTATTCGGCAAGGTTATGTTTTTCGTACGAGTACTAAAAACATAACCTTGCCGAACAGTTACTTTCTGCGCGCGCCCCATACAATATTTTTTACGGAAAAGGCATTAATGGTCACTTTGTTGACGCCAGTTGAGTTCCGCACGAACTGCGTGTAGGAGCTGCTGTAAAAGGTAGCAGAGAGGGGGTAACCTGCGGTATAAAGACTTTATTCCGCAACTTTGACATGCGCACTTCGAACTGCGCATCAAAGTTGCGGAATAAAGACTTTATACCGCCACTTTGAACTTAGCGGTATAAAGTGCCACTTGCCGGAACGAAAACAGGCGTCAAAAAGTGACTTTTTAATGCCTGTGTCGTAAAAATTAAATTATTGTAATTTTGTTTCTATTGGTGGAAGGAAAAATCGAATTTAGTCTCCTAAAAATTTGACTTTAGGGATTTTATTTTTTTCATATCCATCACAGTTTCTGTCTAGAAAAGACGAGGCTAGAGTATTATTATATTTAGTAAAAGTGAGCAAAAACTATTCGCGAGTACGTGTTCTGGTATCTGTTTTAATTATATGTCACAGTCACGTTTATTTCTCTTGAGAAACGTCGCTCGACGTACCCGTTCCAGAGCCCGAAGCACGTATTTCTAGGATTTTTATTCCACGAACAGTGGAGCTTTATTTATTTACGTATTTGTAACAATTTTCATTTATCAAGCTCAGTTGGTATATTTTCTTTTTTCACTTGTCAAGTGGATTAGATATAGGATATATCCGGAGAAAAACGTGCGCGTAGATCGTGACTCGCACATTTTTTCAGTACAATGCAGAAAGAAGAGAAAAAAATACATTATGATGAAATTCTACAAAAAAGCTGCGAAATAAAATAACTAAAAACATGTATATGAAATAAAAGCTTGCAGACCAAAAGCATCACAGCATCGAACAGAAAATATCTTTACTCATTCAGCAGGATGGAAAAATTGCACAGCTTTTCTTCTATCTTTCATCGGTAAAATGATATAAAATCACTTTTTTCGAATAAGAAATATCAAATTTGTGTTTTGTTTCAGAAAATCCTGAACCTGATCTGACCTAATTTACCGAAAATCGTTATCGAGAATGTAAAAATAGAGGAAATCGTGAAACGGTAGGTAGGATAGGTACAATTGGCATTTTGTTATCTCGACAGAGAATAATAAACCCTTGTTACTCGGGGGGTAACGAGTTTTACACTATGAGAAATCAATAGGATTGTACCCGGGAGAGTATAGGAGGGGGGTTGTTATACGAATGGATAGGGGGGCAGGTATACGAGAAATTACGTGCATCCAATTACATTAACTGCGACTATAAATCTCAGTTTGTTAGCGAAAAGGTAAAGTTATATCGTTGGAAATGCAGTTACTTTCCAATAATCTAATCCGACGATATTATACATAAATTTTAACGTTTTAAATAATGATCAGAATCGTTAAAATCGACCCCGTATCCAAATATGGTATGTTTTATGCCGGACCAGTGGCTCTTTTTTTTTTTACTTTTTCTAACCTTTGTTAACCTCTTTTAACCGTTGTCTAACCCTTATCGCCGTGATTTTGATTTTTTTCTAGCCTTCATCGGCGCGTTTTCACTTTCCTTAACCTTTAGCACCGTGTTTTTTACTCGTTCTAACCTTTATCACAGTGTTTTTGAATTTCTCTAACCTTCATCACCGTGTTTTCGACTTTTTCTAGTCTGTATTACCGTGTTTTTAACTTTTCCTGACCCTTATCACCGTGTTTTTTTTTACTTTTTCTAACCTTCACTAGCCTGTTATCAATTTTGTCTAACCTTTATCACCGTGTTTTACACTTTTTCTAACCTTCATCACCGACTTTTCAACTTTTTCTAACCTTTATCAGCGCGTTTTTAATTCCTTCGAACCTTTATCACAGTGTTTTTGACTTTTTCTAACCTTCATCACCGACTTTTCTACTTTTTATAGTCGTTATCAGCATGTTTTTTCACTTTGTCTAATCTTTAATAGCGTATTTTTACTTTTTCTAACCCTCATCAGCGTGTTTTTGAATTTGTCTAACTTTTATCACCGTGTTTTACACTTTTTATAACCTTCATCGCCAACTTTTCAACTTTTTCTAACCTTTATTAGCGCGTTTTTAATTTCTTCTAACCTTCATCACAGTGTTTTTGACTTTTTCTAACCTTCATCACCAACTTTTCTACTTTTTAAAGTCCTTATCACCGTGTTTTTTCACTTTGTCTAACCTTCAATAAAGTGTTTTTGACTTTTTCTAACCTTTAATAGCATATTTTTAATTTTCTCTAGCCTTTCACAATTTTTGTTTTACTTTTTCTAACCTTTGTCACCGTATTTTCAACTTTTTCTAACCTTTATTGACGTGTATTCAATTCTTTTCAAATTTCACTGGCTTGTTGCGAATTTTCCTAACCTTAATTCCTTCAAGTGTCCATTAATGTTATTATTATTATTATTATTATTTGAATTATAGACAAAAGCTCTGCAAAGTTTCGCATCTGTATCAGATAAACCTAAAGATCGCAAGTCAAGAAAAGAAAAAACAAAAAAAACGAGCGTGTCAGAAATTTGCATGCTAAACGCGTGATGAGCGTGGTTCTCTGTACCTGGTTGCCACCCTGGCGATGACAAGGGTAGAGACCAGCGGGTTTGTGTAGGTCTGCTTTGCGCGCTGGAGAATCAAGGCACGTCGGAGTACCCTCTCCAAGATTGCGGACCTAGATTGTTAGTTTATGGAAATTTAGTTAGTTACGTATTACTTTATACTCTCTCTCTCTCTCTTCCAGGCTCTGGTGTCAAGAGTCAAGTGTAACGCTAGAAAACAAAAGTAACAAGTAAAAATCTAGACGACTCCACCTCCTTCATCCGCGGCTGCAAATACCTCCTGGAATACAAAACGGCGAGGCTAATAAGAGGGATTTCACATAATTTGTAACAATAAAACAAATTTTTATCAGTCTCCGGTTATACAATTGGCAGCATATCATTCAAGCCTCGTACTGGCGTTCGTTCAGCGTGCGCGAAACGACCCGAACGCGGCCGACGAGCGTCGGAGGATGCCGACTGCGACCGAAGAAGCCCGAAGAATTCCGAACGCGGCTATTTTCCGAACCACGGTGAGAGAAACTCACAGATCCTGCGAGAAATCTATTTTCCCTTATTGATTTCACGATTTTCATGAAGATTGCTAAAATTTTAACTAGAAAAGCCGTTCGAAATGAGTAAAAGACGAAAATATGTGAATCCTTTGAAATATTTCGAAATTTCTTGAAACTTTTTCGAACCTTTGAAATCTTCTGAAGCTTTTTAAATTCTTTCAAAATTGTTTTAGAATCTTCTAAAAACATGTAATATCGTTGATAATGGTTTTCGAACGCCTGATTTTTTTTTTTTTGTTTTTTTTCGATTACTCCGAAAATTTGTGTCAATTTATTAAATTTATTTCATCTCTCATATAATTAATTAATCTATGAGTGATTAACCCCCGTCGGTGTGAAAAATGATTACGAAAATGAGCTCAAGACAAAGTCTCATAGTGTAATTACTGCTTATTAATATAAAAGTGCAGGACTCGAATCGTTTTTTTTCTTTTTTCGGAATGAAAATTGTGTGAAAAGCTGTATAACCTAGGGAATGAAAACCGCAACAAACATGGAATACGAAGAGAGTAGCATATAAAAAAAAAGGAAGAAGAGTACAAGTAAAAAAAAAAAAAAACAGAGACAGGAGAGTAGAAATAACAAAGTAGGTAATAGGAAATAAAGGACGAGATGGCATACGGTTACAGCTCTCGCCTCGAGCTCTAGCTCCACCCGTCGAGATGGGAATTGCGAAATTGTTATTTCGCGTACGCCCTCCTCTCGTGCCATCAGCAACGACTGCAACGTACCAGAAAATCCTCCCGCGTTCATCCCCTCGCCACATATTGTCGTCGCTCGTTGTTTTCCACGCTTTAATACCCGCGTGGATGGGCGCGTATACGTCACAAGGGCAAAAGTTTTTAACCTCGTTACGCTCCTCGGTACAACGATAATGAAAAAAATAAAAATTAAAAAAAAAATAACCTAACCTACAAACAAGAATGAAAAAGCAAAAAAAAAAATCGAAACACGAATTTGACCCGATGAACACGCGCGCGGGGATCGTTTTGATTAAACTCGCGTGGAATTTATAATTGACGGTGATTAATTTCGGCATATCTAGATTCGTAATATCATCGCGTATACCGCGTTACAGATTGTCCAGCAATTAGGGAGAGGGAGGAACGATATCACGAACAGTGGATAAATCAAACGTTAATTTAATACGATCTGGGAATTAAAAATAGATATTTATGTGGCATGCGCAGAAAGTAACTGTTTATTCTTCGGCTCGCCAGGTAAAACCAACGGCGAGTACTAAAAACATAACCTTGCCGAACAGTTACTTTCCGCGCGCGCCCCATACAATATTTTTTACGGAAAAGGCATTATAATAGTCACTTTGACGCCAGTTGAGTTCCGCACGAACTGCGTATAGGAGCTGCTGTAAAAGGTAGCAGAGAGGGGGTAACCTGCTGTATAAAGACTTTATCCTGCAACTTTGACATGCGCACTTGGAACTGCGCATCAAAGTTGCGGAATAAAGACTTTATACCGCAATTTTGAACTTGGCGGTATAAAGTGCCACTTGCCGGAACGAAAACAGGCGTCAAAAAGTGACTTTTTAATGCCTGTGCCGTAAAAATGTATTTTTACTCAAAGAATAAAAAGAAAATTGATCTTTCTACAGTTTTTTTTCGGTCCCACGGAGGTTTGCACGCTCAAATAGAGGGAGGGGTACATTCAAAATTGAAAAAAAAATTGATAAATTGATAAAGAATCGGAGAATCGGAACTTTTCACCGTCGGAAAAGAGTTTCAAGGGCCTATGGACGAACCGCGAGAGTCTGTTGAAAGGAAGACCCGAAAACCGTTGGGCATTGTCGATTGATACGGAAGCTGCGGAGTCAACGCGCAGTACGTACTTGGCGGCCCATTCCCTTCTATTCCGGATTTTGGCTATACCAGCTCGTCCGATGATCCCTGGCATTGCAATGTCATGCAATCGGGGCCATTGTTCCAATCTGTAGAGGGAACACATTTCGCCACTAATGGGCCGTGACGATGCCGCCAGTACCCGCTGTAAAGCTGCGGCATTCCGGGCGATAAACGATCGAAGGGAAGAGACAGAAACGCCTCTTTTTAGCCTCGGCGTTTTTGAGAAGAAATAAACATTCACAATCTACTCGTGAAGGAAAATTTGATTCGTTTGACAAATCATAGCGAGAGTAGTGGATCGATTCTCAGAATAGTGAATTTCGTCTTGAAAAAAAATCTCTAGGGCGTAAAGTCGACGATCTACGATCTGCGCATGCGCGAAATTCCCATTTTTCTCACTGTTTACGTCCAATTTCGAATTTTCCTTCAGTTTTAACAACAATAAAATCGTAAAATACATCAGAATGAAACACAAGGACGCTCTTTGATATCGAGCTTCTGTTTTCGCACTGTAACTTTTCCGAAAGTGGTTAAATAATGTGGAAAAATTCTTGTGAAAGATTGACTCACCTCCCCAGACGCTACAGCTTCCCCAGGAATGAATAACTCTGGATATATGTTATCGAGATACCATTTAAACGGTTTACAGTTGAGTTTTTTCCTCAACGCCTTGCGGTCAGAGACGTCGCCGTAGTTTCCCTGTGAATATAAATTGGCCGTAGAATCTCAACCAAAAATGATTCTCGTCGGCAAATTGAGTACTTTATGATGAGCTAAAAATCGGAAAAAAATCAACCGTGATAAAGATGATAAGAGTGTTTATTTTGAATAATAATAATGCCCGAAAGTTATCAATAAATTGTTTAAACAAAACATTGTTTAACAAATTCTCTGGCAACGTTATTTTTTTTCATCTCAAATAAATTCCCTAATTTTTCTGAACGCACGTGCATTTTTTAAGAATTTTGTCACTATTTTGAAATTTCCGTTTTCGAAAATTTGTAAAGGCTGTATTTACGAAACTATTTGTTTCACGCTCCGGAAACTTCGGAATTGTAATCTACATCGTTTTCACAAAAACATATCCAAAATTCAGATTTTTTTTTCCATTTTTCAAAGTTTGGAAATTTTCGAAAACTGAAATTTGAAAATAGTGACAAAATTCTTAAAAAATTCATGTGTATTGAGAAAAATTAGCGCATTCGTTTGAGATGAAAAAAAATAACGTTACCATAAAATTTGCCAAACAATGTTTTGTTTAAACAATTTATTGATAACTTTTGGCCATTATTATTATTCAAAGTTAACACTTTGATCGTCTTGATTGTGGTTGATTTTTTTCCGATTTTTATCTCAACCCGAAGTACCTAATATTATCGACGAGAATCACTTTTGGTTGATATTGTAAGCGGAAATTAAAGAGGCGGGGGATTTTGGAGAGAGAAAATGTCCTTTACTCTATGAGATATTGAAGTTAATCTTCCGGATTCAGGGGTAGTACCGTTAGCTCGTTTAATACTTGATAAGAACAGACGAAATTTCCCTTATTCTACCACTACGAAAGGCTGTAAAGGGATCTCCTTAGCTCTTAGCTCTCAACTCTGAATTTCTAGCATCCCTCTCTCTCTCCGTCTCTCAAGGTTTATTCCATTAATCATTCCAAACTTTGGTAACTCCTGCTCTTTGCTCGGTATCATACTTCATTCTGTGTACTATGCCCTCAGAGTTTTCCACATATCGATCGATCTAGTATTTCATTATTCACAAGAAAAGAGAATCCTGACATTACTCGTGGAAATAACAAAAAAAAAAACCCACCTTGTCGTGTCCTATCCTCTGATAATAGTACTTTGCGTACTCGTCGAGCCAAACTTCGCTGAGTCTGATGCTGTTTCGTTTCAGGACATTGACCCCACTTCGCCATTTGTAGGGCGAACGTTTCCTGAATATGTGTCCGACGTGGGAGCAAGGAATGATCTCCAGGGTTCCTAGGGTTCAGGGGGATGAAAAAAGTCGCTTCGTTAGTAATTTTCCTAGTAATTATAGGCTGTACAGAACTCGAAGTTGTCTAAAAGTTGTCGAATGGACGTCAAATGTCTCGCTTTTTGACGTCTGAATCTTGTCTGAACCCTCGGAGACGTCTTCGAGAGTTGAGGCAAGATTTAGACGTCAAAAATGTCACGTCGGGACACTTGACGTCCACACGACGACTTTGAGTTCTGTACTGTCTGGGGATTGATCCTCTCACCTCCGCACATCCAGGTCTTGAATGAAAGTTCGAGATTCTCGCCGCCCCATATGTCGAAACCGCTGTCATAGGTTCCTAGTTTTTCAAAGTACAGTCTATCGATGGAAAATAGGCCACCGGCCATCGTCGGAGACCACACAGGCTCCGCTGTATTTTTGTGCTTCTTTCTTTCCCGTTCTGGTACAGTGTGCCAGTTGAACTGTACGGAATGATTGTTATAATTAGTGATGGTCCAATAGAGATCTGTGAATTGGTGGAGTGCTGGAATTTAGTTTCATCGTCATATCTTCACAACCATTGATCCAATCGTCACAAAGGTTATTACAAAAAATGAAGCTTATTCAATTCCCTACAACAAAGGTTCAATACATTTTTTTCATAGCTTCAATAGTTTTCGTGTAATACAGGGCTCAAAGTATCGATATTTGCATAGAACCTTGTCAAAATTATGTACGTGTTCGCTGATGTATTAAAGAAAAACTATCAAAGATGAGAGAAAAGTGTATTGAATCTTTTTTGTAGAAAATTTAGTAGGCTTCATTTTTTGTAATGACCTATGTAACCGTAGGATCAACGGTTGTCGAGATATGATGAAAAGACTGAACTCGAGCACATTTTCCATTTTCTATTACTTCGGTCCAATTCTTCGATTGGACCGTGATGCGCGATATAGAAGCAAATTCGTAATATGGCTCAACGACTCTAATAATACCTGGAGGTTCCAATCGAAACCACCAACATTAACATTGCTGGAATCTCTCCAGTAATACTCCAGGGTCGAGTCGTCGATGACGTCGATAACTGGGCAAACTACGGTAGTCGAATCGCGGGCTATCCGGTCCAGCAGGGGCTCCAGCCAACCCTCTGTACATTCACAGTGGCTGTCCAGGTAAGTGAGTATCGGTGCTTTGGTCGCAGCAGCGCCCAGGAGCCTCGCTCTGATCAAGCCCTCCCTCTTCGGTGCCCGGATGATCCTCACCTTCGGATAGTTCATCATGTAGTCCTCGAGCTGCCGTTTCAGGTGGGCTGTGGACATACGCGAGATTATGATAAATTTATCGATGCTGAATGCCGATATGGATCAAGTCCGACCTCCGAGTCTCTCGACGAAGAGGCTTATTTTGGGTTGCTGCAGATAATGAGTCTGAGGTCAAACCCCAAAAATGTGCAATTGCGGTTTTTTGGGGTTTCCGATCATGAATTTGACGTTCGACTGTAATTTTTCCAATTGAATCCATTCGATTATATCCATCGATTCCCGGAGGGTTCAATTTGGGTCATATTCTCGCTTCCTGTACCCGATTCAGCCGGGGATTATCCCCCTATTTTCTTAAGGGATGAAACTAAATCCGGCAAATAAACCGCGCGGTTCTAGCCTTTCTTCACTCCCATTCTTATCACGTACGGAAGAACGTGTGCGGATTGTAACTTATGTATAGAAATGAAAATTGACTGCTTTATTAATAACGAGATTCAGAGAATATCCGCAGAGGAGGAGCTGAGAACCCTTTCCTCATTTTCAAATTCCGGTTTCTGTGTTTGACTTTGATTGGTTCAACACTTTTTTGCGAATTTTGATATTCAAATAATTGAAGAATAGATTTCAATGAAATTTGGAACCAGATGGTTTTTCGAATCGCTGATCACGAATCCGAAGTCAGATTTCAAAAATTTAAAATATCACAAAATTTGCGAATTCGAGCGATCGTTTCACTCTTCATTTGTCGGTTAAATTATTGTTTTTGACAAACCGAAATTCCGCCGGCTCTGGTTTTAAAGCGTTGAATTAGAGTCCCTTTCAACTGGTCGCAGTCGTTTAATCCCACCGTGAGCTTTGGGCTTACGGAACAGTGACGATTCCGCAGCGGCCGGGGGTGAATTCACCTTGAAAAATTCGCGGCTCCGGGGTTGACTCACTGCTAATTGCCACGTGGTAGTTGAAATTTGGATACGATTATTGCGCCTTTCGGTGTATCGTAAACTGAAATGACCCCTGGATATAAACCAGGATTACCGGACTTCGACCTTTCCGGTTTATTCAGAAATAACGGATAATGGATTCCGGATACGATGAGAGTAAAAAATGTTAAAAATAACGCTGCAGCTACACCGCGAAGCCTCCCGGGTCTAGTTTCGTCGAGGGTCCAGAGGCCCCCTCGTAAATAGTATTTTAAGCCTCTGAGATAAGGCGCAAGAAATTTTGCGGTACCGGAGGATTTCGGATTAACCGTTTGCATGTTAATTTATTTCGCTCTCAATAGAGCCGCGCAATAGCCGGAGAACGAGAATGAGATAAGGAAGGGATAGGAAGATAATCGCGGGAGAAGAAAGAACTTGCGAAATTTGATCAGAATAAATAACGATAACATCGCGACCCCCTAGACACGGTTTGTGTGCGATATAAATGGTTTTTTTTCGTACATCACGCAGGAGGACTTCGCGAGTATGTTTATGGGTTTCACTTCCGCCAAGTTTTTTTTTCTTCTCTCTCTCGCCTTTTTTTTTTTTTTAGGCAGCCAACGACTGTATGGTAATTCGTACTGGTTAAAATTCGTTCACGAGGATGTAGATAGCTGTTCATCTTCTCCCCTTCCGGAACATATGTAATATAGGCGACAGAAGCACATAGGTGGGAGGACACGGGGCTTAACCATGCCGAGCTGATAAAAGGATAGATTTCAAAAGTAATGGTATTCATAATCCCGTCGAATAACGGATAGGAAGGGATATTTTTCGTGTCTTTTAAGCAACGCGAGATCCGATCTGAAGAGACGAGAGACGATCCCATTTTTTTTTTTAAGATTTTGAGCCATTTGAGAATGTCGAATTGTGAAATCACCTCGAATTCAACGAGACGAGAGAAACTATTGAGAATCTCAGCTCCAGTAGCGATTTTCTGATGAACAAGGCTGTTTTCATTTATCTTTCATTTTTTTAGGCTAAAATTCTAATACCCTCCGCAGCAGCCATAACCCAGAAATCTCTCAGAATCTCTTCTAGAACGTTTAAATTTAAATTGAAACGTGCCGCGGAAACACGGGGGGGTTCTCTAAAAGTTATTAAATATTTAGCAAACCTTATTGCGCCCAGCCTCGCTGCATGGGTCTCGCTATGGAAATTGAAAGCAGGCTAAAACGAAGGTTCTCAGTAGCTTTGAGAATAAACGATAACCCTTCTTTTCAAATCTCAAATTTAGACAAGGCACAAAAAAACAAACAAAAAAAACAAAAATCATGTCGATTCAGACTGAAAATGAACCAGTTTTTGAGTTTCCCATTTTTTTTTTTTGTTTTTTAGAGATACTAAAAAAATATTATTATTTAATTAGTACTTTCGAAGATTGAATGAAAAATTCGTGATCAGTGACTAAAAAAAAAACCGTTTAGATACCGATTTCAATGTAAATCAAAAATTTTTTAGAATTTTTCGTCAGCACGTTTTGAATTTTCCTAATCGGACCTCAGATTTCTCAAGATAATGTAATTTTGATTTTTTATCCTGTGGAATTTTGCTTTTTAAATAATTCGAAAATTACTGAACCAATCGAATCCAAAATCTGAACAGTTTTAAGTTTCCAAAAACCGCATCAATTGAGACCAAATCAGTAAAAATCCGTCAATTAGGTCTTAAAATATCGTCGATCTCAACTTTTGATTTTTTTAGTTTTTTAGAAAAGTTGAATAAATGTGAAGAGAGGATGAATAATATATGAAAGAACGACGATCTATGTATATATGGGGCATTCCACGCCAACTCGATGTTTTTTTCTAACATTCTACTCAGTAAAAAACGCGTCCTTAATTTTTTTCAGATTTTTTTTTATCAAACCGTTAATTTGTTATGAATTTTTGAAGTTGATTGAGAATGCCCCTTTTTAAAAATCTCAAAAAATTCTCAAAAATCCAGTGGATGACACAAAAGAGCCCCCGTTTAGGAAAACGTGAGCCGAATTTTTTCTCTATTTTTTTTTTCACTCAATTCGGAATTTTCTAATTTTTGAACCTGAAATCGTCCAACACAGGATCAAATTTCGAGCGTCAAATAAGGTTCAATTTACTCGGAAACGTTCGGTTTCATCATTTATGACCCTTATTCGACGCTTACAATTTGATCCTGTATTAATTTCAGTTTTTGAAATTAAAAAATTCCGAATTCAGTGAAAAAAAAATAGAAAAACATTCGGCCCACGTTTTCCTAAACGGAGGCCGTTTCGTGTCATCCATTGGATTTTTGAGCATTTTTTCAGATTTTTGAAAAAGGGGCCTTCTCATTAAACTTCAAAAATTTATAACAAATTGACGGTTTGATAAAAAAAAATCTGAAAAAAATTTAGGACGCGTTTTTTACTGAGTAGAATGTTGGAAAAAAACATGGAATGATTTTGAGATGGTCGGGGTTTAACACTGGTCGAGTTGGCGCGGAATGCCCCATATATATTCTCGGGTATTATTATTCTTCCTGATTTTCTCCCACCCCCTTGCCCCTCTCTGCCCCCTTTCGTCTCCCACCTCTGCCACCTCTTCAGGACAGGATATAAACTAACACCATCGATCATTCTTGATCGATATCCTGCCTCCACAGTCTGCGACCGCAACGGGGGCAGCAAATCACCGCAGTACCAGGTGATACGCACCGGTTCCCGCATCCCGACCAAGTGCGTGTAGTAGTCGGTGTGTGCGAGTTTATAAAAAATTTGTTAAACTTCGAATGATGAATTTAAATTCATCGTCTACTTACGCATGTCGGAATAATCGTCGACGAGGATGATCTCCTGGATGAGCGGAGCCGGTGAACGATCAAGGACGGAGTGTACGGTCCTAAGAAGAACGGACCAGGCCTCGTTGTGGAAGCAGATGATGACCGCGGTGGGTGGAAGGTCGGTCATGTATCTTCCGGGCTCCTTGCACCTGAAATCAGAAAAGAAAAATTGATGATATATGTGGGGAATCCTGACGTGCGAATATATAGCGAGAGAAAATAAACGAGGGTCTCAAGAGGAATCTGATGCGGAGCCGGGGGTTCCGAGAGGTGCAGGAAAGGTTAAGGCAAAGGAGAATCGAGAAGGGTATATCAGATTACGAGAAACAAGTGGGAATTTAAGCTATTCGAATCTGACACTTTGAAGATCCTGTTATTTGATATAGAACGTCAATGGAATGGTATATGCTCCGGTGGAAGAGATATTATTCAAGAGGTTTTATTCTAGGATCAAGTGGCTCGGCGATGGAGCAGGGGACAGGATATTGGAAACACCTGATCAAATTAAATGACGAAAATCCTTGAGATTTTCTTTACAAGTCTTTGCTAAGTCTTCCGAATCCTTTCAAAAACTGATACAAGTACTTATGTGTGTACAAGATTTTCGCGTAGCGTGCGTAAAGTGAAAGCCCTAGTGCGGAAAGTGAAACTTTCAAAATTCCCGAAATAGATGAAGAAAATATCGAGTTTCTTTTCCTTCTTCTTAATTTTCACAATAATTTCTGTTAGCAGCCCCTCGAATATTTTTGCGGAGCGTGCGTAAAGTTCCTCATTTTCTATCAGTGCGGAAAGTAAAAGCCCTAGTGCGGAAAGTGAAACTCTAAAAATTCTCGAAATAGATGAATAAAATATCGAGTTTCTTTTCCTTCTTCTTCATTTTCACAATAATTTCTGTTAGCAACCTATCGAATATTTTTGCGTATAGCGTTCGTAAAGCGCCTCATTTCCTATCAGTGCGGAAAGTAAAAGCCCTCGTGCGGAAAGTGAAACTTTCAAAATTCTCGAAATAGATGAAGAAAATATCGAGTTTCTTTTCCTTCTTCTTCATTTTCACAATAATTTCTGTTAGCAGCCCCTCGAATATTTTTGCGGAGCGTGCGTAAAGTGCCTCATTTCCTATCAGTGCGGAAAGTGAAGCTTTCAAAATTCTCGAAATAGCCGAAGAAAATATCGAGTTTCTTCTCTTCCTTCTTCATTTTCACAATAATTTCTGTTAGGAACCCCTCGAATATTTCCGAGGTTGAATTATCCGTCTTCGTCGAGCCCACATACAACGTGAGCGATGGGCTAGCGCTGCTGCCGGCTGGTGCTAAAAAATAATCCCATAAATTCAATTAACCAGTGATATATATCGCGGGGTCTCCTCCAGGGGCTCATAAAGGATTGAGATAGCGGGTAGTGGACGGTGGACCGAGCTTATATAGGGTTCGCATGGGCAGCCCAGACACATACAGGGCATCCCTCGATGTAACACGTCATGACGAAGTGGTTCTCACCTTGCAGGTTACAACCCTCCGTATAGCCTCCGTATGCGCACCACCCCCGGTGTATAGTTTGGGGTAGGAAAAAAAACAAGGAAAAAAAGTAGAGAAAGAAAAAGCTGAAGCGGACGAAGTGAAGGAGTGAAGGAGTGAAGGAGGAGAGAACCTGGACCCGCATAGGAGTTATGCCAGTTTTTATGTCCGTGCGTGCCGCGATAACGGGGCTGAGGGCATACGGAAGCGTGCCAGCTACATTTCTTCGGATATTTCCCTACTTTCCAACAACTTTTTACACCAATTCGACTACGAGCTGCGCCCTGGGAGGAAAACGAGATCGATTCTAACGCACTTTTCGATCTGCATCGTGAGAGCAGATTCAGATTCTACTCTCGCATTATTGCAAAGAGAATTCATCTTGGGAGAAACGCTTTTTGATTGATTGTGACGTCAGAATTCACTGTTCGAATAATTTAACGCATAACTGGAATGAAAATCGAGAATGACCGGGTTTTGACGAATTTGGTCCCAATCGACGCGGTTTTTTTCCAATCTCAGAACTGATCAAATTTTTAATTCGATGGTGATTCAGGGTATTTCTAATTCTCCAAATTTTAACATTGATGATAGAATAAAAATTCCTGACTACGAACCAAAGATAAGATTTTGAGAATTCGGTTCAGAATTATGGCGCTCCAAAATCAAAAGATCGTCAGATCCTAACGAAAATTAAAACTAGATCAGCGTTTGGGACAATTTTTCTAAATGAAAAAGCCGAATTTTGAATTGCAAAAATGTCAAAACCACCGAAAGTCATTTTTGAGACTTTTGAAAGATTCTTTTTCTGTCTATGATGCACCAAATAAAATCTACCGGTGAACCGATCTTAGTTTTTCGGGTCTCAAACCGTTCAGTAAAGACGCCTTTTCAATCTGGACGGAGAACTTTTTCATACTTTTATTTTTACTCGGGTTATCACGAATAGTAACGTCTGAAGACATAAAAAGGCTATTTTATTCTACAAAATGACGAATATCTGGTACAATTTTGATCCGATCAAGAAGTTATCCGGTCATTTCGAAGAGGCTTCTTTACTGAACAGTTTGAGACCCGAAAAAATCGAATCGATCCATCGATAGATTTCATTCCTTGCATCGTGGACAAAAGAAAATGTGTTTTTTTGGCAGTTTTGACTTTTTTTTTTTTTTTTTTGACAATTTAAGGTGTACGTTCCCCCTTAAGAGCGTATATCGTATATCCACGGGATTAGCTCTTCCGTATCCGCGTCGAGACACCTGGGAAAGGGATAATGGAGGAGACTGGAGAACGCTTGTTAGCGTTCCACGGTTCCACCATTGCCGTTTGGTTGTTTGGCTATTTGGCGCCTTGCCTTTTTCGCTGTTTACTCCGTAACGTACTGTAAGCGCTATCAATCATCCCTTTCACCGCTTTATTCCCGTCAACCTGCCACCGGCACATGGTTCCACGAGGCTTAATTCGCATTCGGCTAATCGTCGCGATGGTTCCTTCTTCGAGATAAGCAAGCTCCGATACGTGTGAAGCATATAATTTCCATCTCAACTGGACCAATAATCATTTCTATTTTTTTTCCGAATTTTTTAACTTTTCTAGAAAATTTTACAAAAATCTCATTTATTATTCCGATCATTTTTTTTCTTTCACTTGGACGATTTTTTTTCCAGCTTTCTAAACATTTTCAACGAAAAAGAAAATTATGGAAAATTCGATAGTCGACCAAAGAATTTTTGGAGAATTTTCTTGTTTGGGGTGATAAATTAAATTTTTAGAAAAAATTCTGTAGTGCTTTTTTGAGATCGAAGAATCATATATTAAATCTATTGACATGGAATGCCCCATATATCGTACAGTCACGCATCACATGAAAATAGCGCACTGACGATATAGTCCAGTCATTATATCCAAAAAACCGACCCTACCCGTGAATAATCTTTTCTTGAATTTTTTTTTCATAGGTCCCTTGGGGGAGTCACTGGGAGTGTAAATTCAAAAAGTAGACCGAATCAAGCTCCTGCGTATATTCGAAAAATGTTTTTTTTTCCCAAAAACGGTTTTTCTTGAATAACTCGGCCATTTTTGATTTTACAGAAAAACCGTAGGGACAAAAATTGTAGAAAATTTGATTCTCTACAATTTTGGTCCCCACAATTTTTCTTCTAGAATCAATATTTTGGAAATGAAATCTGAAAAAAGCGACAAATGCAAAATATTTTCATTATCTCGTTTATTTCTCGTTATATCGATTTTGGGAAAAAAAAGATGGTAACCGAAATTGTTCAGAATATGATTCTCTACAAGTTTGTTTCTCTATATGTATGCCGTAAAGTTGTAAATAAACGAGATAATGAAAATATTTTGAATTTGTCGCTTTTTTCAGATTTCATTTCCAAAATATCGATCCTAGAAGAAAAATTGTGGGCACCAAAATTGTAGAGAATCAAATTTCCTACAATTTTTGTCACTACGGTTTTTCTGTAAAATCAAAAATGGCCGAGTTATTCAAGAAAAACCGTTTTTGGGGAAAAAAACATTTTTCGAATATACGCAGGAGCTTGATTCGGTCTACTTTTTGAATTTACACTCCCAGTGACCCCCCCAAGGGACCTATGAAAAAAAAATTCAAGAAAAGATTATTCACGGGTCAAAGTCTATAATGACTGGACTAATAAGTGAACCGAGTGCCAAGTAGAAATAATTGTAGTCGAATCGAGTGCCCAGAAAGTGAACTGGGGAAACTAACATAATTATCCGTGGAGCTTTTGAGACAATGGGAGTACATTAATTGTCGCGAAAACTGCATGGCGTACGAGCGTATCTGTATATATTCGAGTGGTACGTGGCCTGGCACCCGATTCACCGGGTTTCGGAAGAGATTCTACCGTATTACTTCCTGTTTGGACACTGGCCAAGTTTCCGGTTCGCTGTTCGAGGATTACTGCTCTTGAATGGACCGAAAGAGTTTCTTAAATTCGCATCTCGTTCGACCGCACGTCACTTACTTTGCGGAACTAGATTTGAAAAAATTTCTAAACCTTTCGTCTCTCTTTTATCGTCACTTTGATTCTTTCGCATAAAAAATTGTCGAGAACCGCGCAGCTTGTTCGAATCTTTTTACAACCTTATTCACTCTACTCGACGACTACATGAAGGCTTTTCGCGAGACTCTTGTCAAACGAAAATGCGGTACAAAAGCTGGAAAAAGCTTCTTTTTTTTTAAGAGCTACGAATTTCTCTTTCATATAAAAATTAACTGACTTCAAAATTGTAAAAAAAAGATAATATTATTCCAGCTTTTCTTTGAAGCTTGTTTGCTCGTTTTTGAAAAACTATCACCTCGTACTGCAGGATTGTGGTATAATTTTTCTATGCGAAAGAAATGAACAATTTTTACTAAAAATAATAGTTAAAAAAAATTGTGTTTATTCAATTTTTTTTTTAAAGCTTGAAATCATATTTCACTATAAATTAATGCGCTACATAGTCGCAAATTTTGTTCCATCCAGATCGCAAATTGGATCAATCTTTCGGGTTATCACATTGAATTTGTCATAACGCGTGTTGAATGGAAAGGAGTTTTTCCATATGACGTCAAGCTTGATGTTATTACAACCGTCGTGAGTTAGGGTCTCATTAAAGTGACATATCTGATCTGCCACACGTACATGTATACGTCCTCGAGTGTTTGTAATAAGGGTTGTAGAAAAAGCAACAATATTTGATAAGAGCAGTGGCAGGAAAGATGGATGGATCGCGTACATCTAGCGGTTTATTCAACGGTAAATAATGTCCCTTTTGTTTTACCACACACATTAAAATTATAATTAATGCAAGTATGTAGATCTTATCGCCGTGTGTTAGCGTACATATAGAGTATATCTAGAGACTGGAATACAACATTTTCAGAGACCCTCGAATATTAAACATTTTTGTTAAATTTCCTGAATCTCATATTTCACGGTTCAAAAAATCGTTTCTCTTTTCTCAAACAAGAAGAAATTAGTTTCGAAAGGGTGAAAAAACTTTTGATCAGTTCCCTAGTGTATTAATTCAATAATTAGACTTTCATTTTCAAAATAAATTATTTGTCAAAAATATTAACAAAAGTGGAAAATTCATTCCAACGCGGTTTGTCATACGAGAGTCTTCAGCCCCCCTCGAAATCTTAACGGCCCTCGTATGTCAGCAAAACTTTCATTACCTCGGTAAAGTATTAGATATTCGGTACAGAATTATGATATACTATAGTTCTTATTTTGTTTCCTTTACTTGCAGTTTTTTTGGTCCCAAAGTTATCATATATATATAAAAAGTTTAGTTATCACTAGATTATTATAGACTTCGTTATGTCTGACGTTATTAAATTCCATATAATAAAAAAGTGGGAGACTCAATATAGAAAAAACGAAAAATTAAAAAAAAAAATTGTAATTACGGAACGAAACGATTACTCGACCGTTTTTTTTTTTCGACCCGCAGCTTCTATAGGTACCAGGTACGCAATTAATCAAGGTACTGATATTAAAAGTACCATGGAGGGCGAGAGAGTCAGACCGGATGTTCGACCCGTTATCGGCCAATAATTTTATCCTGCCTTGTTGAACTTGAAGAATAATAAAAAATTATTCAAAAAATTATTGTAAGAAAAAATGAAGATATTCGATATTCTTAAAAATGACATGACCGTATGTCGCCGAACAACTGTCACCCACAATCAACCCCTGTCAAAGTGCGAGAACGAGAACGAGAACGAGAACGTCTGTATACGGATGGTCAAACTAGGGCGACGCCACCCTTGTCCGTGTTACGTAACGTCCACATTTTAACCCCCCCCCCCCCCCCCCCCCCCCAAGGGACGATCGAGTCGTGTCCGAACAGATACTAGATAGCAACCTCGTCAACGAACGCGGACGCGACGATACCTCGTTAATAAAACGTCAGACCACGCTCTCACTTTTGCCTGCACACAATTTTCTACCCTATCAACTTGATCCTCAAGAGAAATAAAAAAAAAGCAACGAAGAAGAAGAAGAAAAAAATGAGAAAAATAATCATTCTTCTTCATATTTCTAAGAAATTTAGAAAGTTTCCCTAACTTATCATAACTTATCGATAATTGTTTGATTGGTAGCAAAAAATATTGTCTCAAAGAAAGTCTCGCAATAACTTAATCAATATAAAATTGTTTCTTTTTTTTTCCGAAATTCAAGTAGATATTTATGGAAGAAGAGAATTTTTCATTTTGCGAAACAGAACTAAACTCTGACACCCCTTTGTCAACTTCTTTTTGTTGGGATCTGAAATGTAAGCACAAAACCGAAAGCAAGGTTTGGAAACGAGTGTGATCGCGAATTTTATAGCTTTTCAGTCCTATTTCAGCAATATTTCTGACTGTCCTGACGATTTTTTTTTTTTTGATGACCCCAGCTAAAATCTCCGAAAATAAGATTTTGCAATAATTTTTTCATCATAAACTCTAATCTTGAAAGAAAAAATCCATATTCTCTACTTTTTTTCTTCAGAATTCAAGTGTCTGATATATTTTCGTAATTGTAAGTCGAATCGATCAATATCGACGTAATGATATGTCATTTTTCTTATTTTTCTGTTGAAACGAAGTCTAAGGATCCCTGGAAAAATGTCCTCTGTAACGAC
The DNA here is from genome assembly GCA_018420115.1 of Euura saliciscinereae. NCBI lineage: Eukaryota > Metazoa > Arthropoda > Insecta > Hymenoptera > Tenthredinidae > Euura > Euura saliciscinereae. The sequence continues at coordinate 38,865 of JAFFZH010015668.1, read as the reverse complement.
TCGGGGTCGAAGCTGTGTATAAACTGTGAATTAAAGCGGGTCAAAAACACCGAGCAGAGTAAAAAAAACCCCTTCAGGTAGGAAACGAGATATAGAGAAGCTGGAGTATACTGTAAATCTTGGCTGGTTGCACCGTAAGCATATCCGAGAGCCGACTCAGCGTCATCCGGTACCTGTAACCTCGTGCTAGTAAAACATTCGAGTGGTGGAGCGAAAATTTTTCCCTGAATAACTAAGGCGAAGTGGAACGAGATGAGAACCGGTCCAGAGTCCATGGAGTCCACTCTGGTATATAAGGGGTAATGGTAAGGGTCCGAATGGCGGTGGCCGGTCCCCGTGAAAGGCCACTTCCGGTGCAACGTTTGTATAATTTCCGGAGACAAAATGGTTTTTGCATAAGTCCGCGACCCCGGAAACCCCGGAAACGCTGGAGTGACGCGGGTCTTCAGACTCTAACTGGTTATTTCACCGACTACATTACTTCAGACGTGTACCATCGACCTGGTGGCTGGTTATCACGTCATACTCGGGATTCTCGCGGTTTTAGATGTACCATGAATTTTCTATGACCCAGGGAGAACCGGGTTTTCATCCCTTTGTCAATCTTTCAGAGGACGAAGAGATCCGGGAAAGCAGATTACACGGAACCGCGAAGACGTTCCTCTTGATTTTCTCCATTATCATACTCGAGATAAGACTCGAGCTTGACGATGTCAGACTGAACTTCAGGCCTCATTGATGTTCAAAATTGCTCATAAAATCAGAGTTTCGAATATGCTGTGACTGAATTTTTCAGAAAAATCTCCACATTTCCGATCTACGAGTCCGGTTTTGCCGAAACTTTGGTTATGGTCTGACTTGGGATCTTCCAGTTCTTTAAGACATTTTACGAAACATTTGGATCAGATTGGGCTCAAAATGTCGAAGAATATAGCGAAAGAACTCTCGATATTTGGGATTCTGAAAACTAACTACTCTCCCAATTGGAAGATAAAACGTGAAATTTGGATTTTGAATATTTTTTCTTCCATTTTTTATACTTTGGTAATTAAATTTGAAGAACTGTACAGAAATTCACTAAATCTGTGCAACCTCTTTCTAAATTATTATTCTAGTCGTACCTAAAAGAAAGAAAAAGAGTGTCAATGAAAAATCCCAATCTCAAAAAATCTCGATATAATATCTACAGATTTTGAAAAATCGGATCATAGACGTAATGTTGAGAAGAATCTGAGCAGCTTTCGGTCTTAAGGGTATGCAAACAGTGGAACTGTCACTCTTGGTATTATTTGGAGGGTTGGGGGTTCGGTCACCCCCAGAATTGCGCGGAATACCCGCGAGTCTCGGTGTGGATAAATGATCTTTATTCTAACAAACGACGACACTGCGGTTTGTTACCGACGATCGAGGACCGCGTCTTCCCATCTCCCGTTTCATTTTACATATTCTATATTCCATGTACAACGTTTCACGTTTCACATTTCATGTTTCATGTTTCATGTTTCATGTTTCATGTTCGCCACTATTTGCACGCGGTGAAGCTTAGATCTCGTGATTTATTACCCTTGGAGGAAGCGAAAATACTCTCTCGACGAAGGGGGAAAAGCCTGGAAGCCTCTACGTGAGAGCCTGACACGTGCCAAGGGTTTTCAAAATTCTCTTTTCACTTTTTCTTTCCTTTTTCTTTTCGAACCACTTTTCTACAACCTCACAGATTCTAATTGCAGAATGATTATTGTTTTTCCTTTATAAATTCAACTTTATATTCGAAAAGCATGGGGAAGAATTACTGTATTTATGAAATTTGGAACGGTTTTTTGAGTGTAATTAAAAAAAATATCGATCCTAAAAGAAAAATTGTAAGAAACAAACTTGTAGAGAATCAAATTTCCTACAACTTTTGTCTATTCGTTTTTCGTTAAATTAAAAAATGGCCGAGTTATTTGATAAAAACAGTTTAAAAAAAAAACACTTTTCGAAAACAAGCAAAAGGGCATAGAAAAAAAAATCGCGTGATCTAATTTTTCGAGGGTTAGGTCGTTTTTTGGATATATTGACTGGACTCTACTGGTGAAGAAAAGGGATCTTTCGTTGATCCCAAGATCCCAAGATTATAATCTTGTGATCCTCTAAACCACGATAAGGCAGCGATAAGAAATTATAGAAAGAAAAAAAACGAAAGTTGGAATTACGTTTCTTAATAACTTTTGAGAATGAAATCGGTGGGATTCTTCGTGCGTTTTCGGCAACCCTGGGTCTGACGTATCAAATTAAACTTCCCTTGCCAGGGGACAGGTTTATCATCCGGTTGTATACCGTACATACACCTACACGTACAGGAAATTGTTCGATTTGCTCTAACGAGTGAATTTCGACCGACGCTGTTACCGCGAGGCCGCACCATCCTCCTCCTCTCTGCACCGGATCGTTCTGAGGGTTTCCTACCCGCAGGGTCAAACTATAACCCACGACGAAGCTACCTCTGTAATTAAATTAGCCGAGGAAGTGGCTGAGCCTCGACCCGGTCCTCCTCAATTTCGGTCGACGAAAATAAAAATTATATACCAACCCTTACGCAACCGGAGCCAAGATCTAGGAGTCCCCCTGAATCCCCCGAGATAGATATAGAGTAGCTAAGAAAACGCCGGGGTGCTAATTAGTTAATGGATTATGCATTTTCGGAGAAATTTGTGTTTTTTTTTTTTTTTTTTTTGGTTGTTTGTTACAACACGGAGTTTTTAATAATTTTCAACCCTCCCTCATACTCGGAAATACCGCCGGAAGGCGAAAACTCGGGGACGTGTAATTTCAGAGGGAGAATAAATGAAATAACCACAAAAAGTCGTGGAGGAATGAATTTTTTAATGGTAGATTGTGCGGAAAATTGCACGATATATCAGCTCGGTAAATACGAACTTCATTCGCCCTGAAAATTATGAATTTTTACTAGATCTTCAAGTTTTTCGGTCAGGATCAATTTTCTTGTCCTACAATATCTCGAATTGAGTTTAAAATTATCTTTGAAGAACAAAATTCCCAATAATTGAACAAAAATGTCATCCGATTGTGACGAAATTTGATACAGGATAAAATTGCAAAAATTGCAAAATCAAAAATTCGTCTCAAAGTGACGAAAAATGGTACCTGACAAGTTTTTTTTTGAGTCTCTTCAAATCACAATTTCAACGCCTGATTTTACCAAAATCCAAACTGGATATATATAGACTTTCATATCGAGTTCGAATGAATCAGGCTTACAAACTAGAGTTAAATTTTTTTTTTTTTTTTTTTTTTAATTCTCAAAACTCATTTCCCGGCTGTTCAAACACAGAGTCAGGTATTTCATCCCTTTTGATAGAGAGAGGAGCTATCGGAGAAAAGAGTAAACAGCAAACTCTATTTCGTTCAGCTGCGATTACCGTTCAATCAATATATATATATATATATATATATATTTATATATCAAAGTAGATAAAGAGAAGCCGTCTTGTGAGGTCTTGAACTCGATAATTCGTTCTTGATTTAGTGGCAGTGAGATTGACGATCGTACAGTCTAGTCGGTTGTTTTAGTCAGTTTTTCGTTTTTTTTTTCCCCCGAGGATCTATAGAAGACTCGTTTTTATTACCGTATAGGATAGTCTCCTCTTCGAGTAAACAGAACGTGAGAAAATAAACACTGAGTATATAGGAAAAATAAAAGAAAAAGAAAAATAAAGTTGAGTTTTCCCTATCTCAGTTGACCAGGACGCGACTGAAATAAAACCATATAAAAATAAGTATTCTACTTCGGTTTTTTTACTGTCCTAAATTTTTTTTGAATCTTTTTCTGTCCCCATTCCGAACTTACATGACTTCATGTATACGGTCACCGTATTCTTACTCCCTGCACTGCAGATACGGTATGGAAACGGAAATTGGATCCGTCCTCTAATTTTTTCTATCTGCAGGACTCAAAATGCAACCTAATTTTCACCTTTTTTTTTGCAGGCAATATCGAAGGCATTGATAATTTTAATCCTATGACGTCACATAATTTATTCAGTAGAATTAATATAAAAAAAAAAGACATCATTTGGGGAGAAATTCTTTCCCGATTGGGATTCGATGCAACGACGTTTGAAAATTGTGTGTTGAACGAGGGTACGCAAAGAAACTCCGAAATTGGCTTTTCTATTTCAATCTTCCCACGACTCGGTGTGCTAATGCTGTATGTATACATATAGCGTACCTTATACCTACTCTAAGTGTGCATAGATCCTTGGCTTCAAGACTCGAGCTGGGCTAGAGGAAGCGGCTTGCGATGCCTCATTGACCCGGTGTCTAATGAGCGCGCACACCTGAGTGCCTTCAGACAAGTGGATCTTCACTTACATCCGCGCCCGCTACCCCAACCCCCCCAAGTAGAGCGAGTCTCTCTCTCTCTGGTAGAACGAGAAGTGAGACAGATGGTACATTCGATGACAAAACTCTACCGAGACAGTGAGAATGATTAATTTGGCTATTTATGATCCATTAAGGATGGATCAATCTCAACCAAAGTGATAAAAATCGGAAAAAAATAAAAAATGATAAAGATGATAAGAGTATTCATTTTGAATAATAATAATGCCCGAAAGTTATCGATAAATTGTTTAAACAAAACATTGTTTAAGAAATTCTTTGGTAACGTTATTTTCTTTTCATCTCAAATAAATTCTCTAATTTTTCTGAACACACATGAATTTTTTGAGAATTTTGTCTCTATTTTGAAATTTCCGTTCTCGAAAATTTTTAAAGGCTGTATTTAGGAAACTATTTGTTCCACGCTCCGGAAACTTCGGAATTGTAATCTACATCGTTTTCACAAAAACATATAAAAAATTCAGATTTTTTTTCCATTTTTTCAAAATTTGGAAATCTTCGAAATAGTGACAAAATTCTTAAAAAATTCATGTGTGTTGAAAAAAATTAGAGCATTCGTTTGAGATGAAAAAAAATAACGTTACCATAAAATTTGTTAAACAATGTTTTGTTTAAACAATATATTGATAACTTTCAGGCATTATTGTTATTCGAAGTTATCACTTTGATCGTCTTGATTCTGGTTGATTTTTTTCCGATTTTTATCTCAACCCGAAGTACGGCCAATACATCCTTAACTCTAGAATGAAAATTCACCAAGAATCTTTAACGTAACATTGGCATGACTTTTCCTCCAGAAATGCCTAATCGTGGACACAATTCACCGAGTAAACGTTCTCAGAGCGAACTGAATCTGTCCAATTTCGCTCCATCGGATCCCGACCTGTGGGGTTCGTCTGTACCCACTCTTCACCCCTCGCACGGTGGAGTACTCCGCGTCTAAAGAGGCGCGGGTTGAAGCTATGCAAGATCGTGAACACCCCTTTGACTCTCGGTGTCCCGAGGCACCCTTGGAAGGAGTAGGAAGGAGTCACGTGGTCCTCTTACAATTTTCCCATGTGTGCCGCCGCGATGCACATGCCCTCAACCACTTCCAAGACTCTTCCTCTTCCTCTTCCTCTTTGCGTAACTATCAGTGGCACCTAGGCCACATGACGTAATTAGAGACCCCGAACGTGCTCAAAGATGGTTCTGCATCGGGTTAGATGAGCTAGCGCAGATCCTCGACCCCTTCTTCTTGAGACTGCTGCATCGCAACCCTCATCCCTTGATCTGGTATCGGATCGATCCACCGATGGGAGTCGTAATTATTATTTTCACCCGACTGCGATAAAGTGACCGTATTTCGCCCCTGAAACGCGGGTCGAAAGTCGTCAATTTCGGATCAGAGGGAAGAAAAGTCGATTGCCGGGCAAAAAAGTAAATTGCGGGGCAAAAAAGTGGACTTTTTTGCCCGGCAATTTACTTTTCTGCCCGGTCAATCACTTCTCTTCCTTCTACTTTCCACTCGCGTTACAGCGACGGAATAAGGTCATTTTATCGAAGTCGGGTGAAAAATAGCATATGCCACACGGGAGGAGCGCAATTTTCACCTCGTGTTCGTGCTGCCCTCGGCGAAAATCGCGCTCTTTCCTCCCTTGTAGCATAATATACTATTTTACCACACGTGCATTCAAAACTTGTGTTTTCTGCGCTCCTTAACGGGATGGAAGTCACAGTTTGAAGTTTTTTTTGTTTTTTTAAACTTGCCAGCCGGGAAAAAAAGTCTCGTAACCATATACATAGCCAACGGTGAAATAAACCAAGAAAGAATTACGCACCTCGAGCTTATCGCTTTTTGCTACTAGAAAAATGCTGTTATAAATGTTTATTACACCGGAGTAAAACAAACCGTGAGGAATGGGGATGATGTGAGAATAAAAAAGACTAAAAAAAAAAAACAGCATCGCTTTGTCACGATAAGATGAGAAAAATAATAATAATAATATAATTCCATGTATTGTTAAAAGTAGCGGGAATGTGGTGTAGTTGAATAATTACTGAATGTCACAGAACGAACGTTTCGGATTTCAGACTGAGTGACGAAATGACGTAGATGATGATTGAAAGGGCGCGTCAGGACTCATGAGACCCGTAGTCAAAACCGAGGGATTTTGTGTCATGTATATATGTATATAATGTAAATATGCTCGCTCCTCTCTCTCTCTTTTTCTGTGTGTGGGTGTGTTAACAGATTGTTTCTCTACTGAGCCCCGCGTTTGCACATATATTCAGAGTCTTCTGGATTACTACCTGCTACGAATAATATCACGAATTGTTGGAAACGTGTGAAAATAGCAAAAGCTAATATAAGAACTATAGAATATGAAAATAGAGGATTTTTTTATCCTATGGAAATCAAGTTGTACCGGATATTCGTAATTTTGAAAAATACAATATCGTTTTTCTGTTTGCACATTCGTTACTCGTTTCGTGATAAAAAGAGTAAAAGAAGGTCTTCAAAAAATTATCTGTACATTTTGAAAAAGCCTCTAATTACTGAAAAAAAAATTATTATTTACTGTCTATGAGTTTTTTTTTTTTCAGTCTCCTCCAGTCGAAGACAAATACGAATTGATAAAGAAAAAAAGAAGAATTTGTTTCTAAAAGCTTGTGAAAATTGACCATTCGAAAGTGTTAAAGAATGACTTGTTTTTATATCTTAAGGTGTAATTTCAGAGTGATTTCAGAAATATGAAAGATGACAGTTTTATCTGTGATCTGACTACTAGACCTCGAAAAAAAATATCGAGAATATCGTTCCAGTGACTGAATTATGAAAAAAAGCTCGACATTTCGATCCATAACTCCTGAAGCGCGAGTCCGATTCGGCTGAAATTTGATATCATTGGTGGTTCAATGACCTGATCTAGGATCGTTCATCTCTTGAAGATATTTTACGAAATATGATAATTTTATCGACTTTTTCACTCTTTATTAAACTTTTTTTTGTATCTAAATACTGATAATGAGAGTCTGATTGCAAAATTGAGGCGGAACAGGTCGAGTGACTGTCTAAGATAAACGTCATGAAAATTGGTCCTAATCTGTAATGTGAGAATTATCACAACGACGTAGTAGTAGATAGTGAAAATCAACACTTATTTCCAACTAGGGGCTCCGCCCCTGCGCGTTTCACACCTTTTCATTCCCTTAGGAGTCGAATTTGAAAAAACGCTCAAACTACTTTCTAGGTATTTGAATGAGCAATAATTTGAAGCCAAAACGAAGTGAATACCTCATCGGGCCGAGGAGATATCGATAAATCCGCGAAAACATGTTTTACCCCTTTTATTCTCCCTGTGCGGCGAATTTGGAAAAACCGCTTCTTATTGGGTGTTCACGAAGGGAAGGGAACATGTTGCCCAAATTTCAAGTTTCTAGGTCCAAGGGGTTTGGGCTGGGCGTTGATGCCACAATTTCGATCTCGATCAGCTTGCAGTCGAATCGGCGAAGCACACTGACAAGTATAAACGAGAAATGTCAGAAAGAGGATAAAAAATCCGTTTCCACCGTGACTCGCGTGAGACCTGCGACGATAATTAGAATATGAAAAATATACAGTTTATCCGAAGGTGGATAATGCGAGGGTGGCTACGAGTAATGGGTCAATTTAGGGCAGGACGAGTTCCTCGTTTCTGTAATGTACGAACACCCCCCTTATCTCCATGTAAAATGAGAGAATCAAATATTCCATTTTAGAGGCCGTATCCCGCAGCCGGTGACGCGTTGCTCGATAAAACTTATGCGATCTGCTGTAGCGGAACGAACGAGACAGAATCCTTGATAAGATCCGTGCAGCTACGGAATTTCTACTTTATATCACAAAAGGAAGACTCGAAACAAACGGGGAAATGGTTCGACCCGTCTTCCGCTATTAGGTACAACGAGGATATAATAGAATCGCAGTATTAGACAATTACCGCAGACTTGGAGCTTAGAGCTTAGAGCTTCGAGCTTTGATCTACGACCTCTCTGTGTCTGCGCCTAAGCTACTCAACCGCGGTGAAGCACGGTTCATATCTTCTGTAATGATATCAACCTCCTGGAGCTCAGCAAGAAGGTGCTTAACGAAATATCGATGCTTGATGTACCTTCTCGAACATAGAACATAGAAGAAGAAGATCAAGGACGATTCCTGAATAAATAGGACGATTTTTTAGCAATTTGGTAGTTCAGCAGAGATTCTAGATTTGACCATTAAGAATTATTCCCTCGAGCTTTCAAATGATTTCAATCAATTCATAGATTGTTTTTCTGCCATTTTATTGTTGAAATATCATTAAATTGATTTTAGAATCATCGTAATCTGAGATATGATGATTTTAATCCTGAGTAATATTGGAATTCTCAAGTGATCCTATTGCAATATTGCAAATAATTTGCTATTTCTATGAATTTTATATATATTTTAGGTTATTTTGGTCGTCAATAAAATGATTCTTGGATATATATTTTTTTTTTTTTTATACATAACCTCCATCATCTTCGTAATCATTAAAAAAATATCTAGTCCTAATCTCTTATCTTTACTTCCTATAAATTTTCTACTTTCAATCGTATTTCCTTTCCCAATTTTCAGTGAATTTTTAATTTCGATGATATTTCTGAATCGACGTGGAAACTATTCGTAGAAAATAATTTGAAAAAAAGAAAAAAGAACGAGATAAACGTTATCAGGAATGTAGACGACAACGTATAATAACAACGGGGGAGGACGCGGTGTCTCGTCATAAAATCTGTACCGGTACGTATTGTCGTAAATTCTATTCACGATGTTGGAAAAATCTAATAAATATAAAACTATAAACCAGAGAGAGAGAGAGAGAGAGAAAGGATGGATCAATCTTGAATCTCGTATCACTTTAGCGAATAAAAATATACCTATAGGTATCACGATACACTTTATGTACATCTGATATTGAATTTTTAACGTTATATATGCTCTCGTTTTTTATTTTTATTATTTTTTTTTTGTCATCTTTCGATCAGAGAAATAATAAGCAAAACGAAATTTCAAAATTCAACGATTATGTAGATAACATTTTTGCGAGACTGTAGTTTGTTCAAAAGAAGATATTAAAAAAATGAAATAAAAAAAAAAGTAGAGAGGAAGAAGAGAAAAGAATGAAAGAAAATAGTTGAAAAGAAGAACGAAGAAACGCGTTTGCCTTACTCGTATCTCTTCTCGGACTCTTGAGTGCCTGACAATTTGTTACCACCAGAATAACGATAATTCTTATCCCTACGCGTACAACAGAGAAGCTTAGAAAACCCTACGCCAGTTTCACAGTTGGTACAAAAAAATATCAATATATATATATATATATAGTCGCCGTTGCTTATCAAGCAACGGCGAGTACTAAAAACATAACCTTGCCGAACAGTTACTTTCTGCGCGCGCCCCATACAATATTTTTCACGGAAAAGGCATTAGTCACTTTGACGCCAGTTGAGTTCCGCACGAACTGCGTATAGGAGCTGCTGTAAAAGGTAGCAGAGAGGGGGTAACCTGCAGTATAAAGACTTTATTCCGCAACTTTGACATGCGCACTTCGAACTGCGCATCAAACTTGCGAAATAAAGACTTTATACCGCAACTTTGAACTTAGTGGTATGAGGTGCCACTTGCCGGAACGAAAACAGGGCGTCAAAAAGTGACTTTTTAATGCCTGTGCCGTAAAAAAATGTATGCATCGCGCGGTTCTAACGCGATTTTTTCGAAATTTAGATGATTTTGAGAAAAGAAATTCCAAAGTATATCTTAAAAATGACGGAAAATTGAGCTTGCGAAACGTGCGAATAAAAATGGCAACGAAACGAGGTTATCAAATTTTTATTCTCAATCTAATCCTTTGAGCTTTCGCAGCACCAACTTTTTTTGTATTGATTGACGAAAATTTGTGCAAAAAAATCATGACTTTTATAGTTAATTTTTAAAGACGTTTTTCCCTTTTTTTTCAAACTAAACTTTAAAAAGCTTCGATAATAACGTGATCGATAAATTTATTGTAAAAATTCCCAATCAAAATTTCAAAAAAAAAAAAAAAAACTGTATGAATATAATAATTCCAATGAATAATAAAAATATAATTAAAAAGCGAAAAAATAAATAAATAAAAATGCCTCAGTGACGGCCGAGGGTATAAATTGAGGCGACGGGGGATACGATGCGAGGGAGGCAAGGGTTGATCACGGGAGTCGCGATTTCGATCCGGATCCCGGCCTTTGATTAGCGCCGCGCGTTTAATACGCGTGGCTCAAATATATCCGAGCGACGCGACGGTCGGAATGATTTGAAATACATCAGCAAGGAAACCCGTGTAATTGGATACGGTACGATCTGCTGGTCGCGTCTCTGGGGACGTGAGGGATATCCGGGATTCGAAAACACTTCGACCGACGGATCCGGCGAGTCCGGGCGGATTTCCGTCGATAGAAAAAGGAATAAAAATAAGAAAATAAAATAGCGCATTAAAAAGTAGTAGAAAAAAAAACAAAAAATGAGGGGAGCGAAGCGAAATGAAGGTACGTGAAATAAATTGATTTCAACGGTAAATAGAAAATTATGTTATTTTGTATCGTTGAGGGAAGGGCTTCGACCTACTCGGCAGTATGAAAGGAAAAAAAAAGGAAAAAAAAAAACAGGTGGAAAACGGAATTAGGATCGTCGTTGAACCGGGTGAAATTCAATTTATTTCGGATAAACTAGTTCGGGAAGAGAGGCGTAAAAATATCAATAGAAAATTTCAAACCAAGATGATAGACGGGCGATTCGGAACGAATCGCGTCGAGAGTTTCAGAAAAATCAAAAAACGAAGATAAAGAAGGAAATATTGAAAATTTACTTCAAGAGACTCTGATTGAGAATTGTTCGAGATATTGAAGCTTGAAAAAGCTTCACATTCAGCATTGTGCGATTTTGCTGATTTTTTTCTTAACAAATTTTACGAAATATCATCATTTTATATGAATTCTATAGTTTCGATTTTGAAAATCCTAGTAACGACCGAAATTACTGATGACAAGAGGCTTTGTGAAGAATATCAGCGAGTGACCAACGCTGGAAGCTGGGCCACCAAAAATGTAGCATTTTTGTCTGCTCTGGAAATATTTATATACATGACAATAGGCTTTGTGAAGAATTTTAGCGACTGACCAACGCTGAAAGCTGGGCCACCAAAAATGTTGCATTTTTGTCTGCTCTGGAAATATTTATATACATGACAATAGGCTTTGTGAAGAATTTTAGCGACTGACCAACGCTGAAAGCTGGGCCACCAAAAATGTAGCATTTTTGTCTGCTCTGGAACTTTTTATATATATGACAATAGGCTTTGTGAAGAATTTTAGCGAGTGACCAACGCTGGAAGCTGGGCCACCAAAAATGTAGCATTTTTGTCTGCTCTGGAAATATTTATATACATGACAATAGGCTTTGTGAAGAATTTTAGCGACTGACCAACGCTGAAAGCTGGGCCACCAAAATGTAGCATTTTTGTCTGCTCTGGAAATTTTTTTATCCAATAATTGTGCCGAAAATGTTGTCAAAAGGTGGAGGGACTACGGGATTATAAGTCGTGAAAAAAGTTCAAGTTCACCCGAAAGGCGAGACTTGGGTGAGATAAATATTCGATAACGAGGTTCGTTAAGCCATCGTGAGAACTAATGAGAATATAATAGCTCGTTATCTCGATTTACCCCCGCCTCTTTGGAGCACTTGGTAATTTAAGGTGGGCGATTCTCCTTCTAACTTGTAAGTAAAAAGTTGGTAAAGACATGAACATGTCAGTCCTGGCGAACTTTTTTTCCCCAACATTACGTGTCCTGAATGATTATTCATTAATTTATCGCGTGCTGAAGTGGAGAAAATTGATCTTGTTAATCACGAAGTCGATTGATCGACCCGAAATTCTTGTCAAACTCGTAACTTTGTCCCCGACCACAAAAAAACCCCCAAGGGGCGGATTAAAGTGGAATTATCAAGAAATTGGGAAAAAGCAACGACATGACCGTACCGTAAAAAAAAAAATTTGAATACCTTATCAATCTCGTTGAGGGGATTTTCCTGTTCATAAATTGACCTATTACACATTTCTATGACGTTGTAAAACTAGAGGTTATGGATCATCCGAACTTTGGTTGTTCACCGAACATCGAACTTATACGGAACTACCTACGGAACATGACCAACAAATTGCGCAGGGAGACTTTGTCGCTTGGGAGACACGATGTGCAGCAGCAAAACTTGCGGTAAGCCAAACTGCACTCGCGAGAGTAATAGCCTTACCTATATATACCTATATAGCCAACATCTACAAGGTGGTGTGTTTTCCACGTTTCGCACAAAATTTACGATATCAAGTATTTTGGAAGAAAATTTTGAATCAAATTGGAAGAGAGCTTTCATAATCAGCTCCGAAAATTTATATCGGTAGTAAATATTCTTTCTTCTTTAATTAGCTCCTGTGCACTGAGAGTACTCAACGAAATTCAGATCGATACGGGGGATTGTTTGCCCTTTTACACAGCCGAAGTACACGTTGAAAGGATCAACTGTGAATTTTTTCAGATTTTTTTTTACCAAGGATTTTTTTACTACTGCTGGTCAAATAACCAGCTTTTAGCGTTTTTTAGATTTTTCAAGCCAACATAGCGTGAAATCCAGATGAGCAATGGAAAAAGTTCTTATGCAAAAGTTTCGCCTCTTTCTGTGAAATTTCTGAAAATAATTTTTTGCTATTTTTTGTGCCTCGCGAAACGGCAGTTTTGGTGAAAAATCTTCGAAAATCTTCGGTAACAAAAAATTGCCCCAATCGAAGTGGCTGAAATTTTTACACAGCATGTCTCTTTCAATGCCAGAAGTTGTCTGAAAATTTCATAGTGGGCGGAGCAGTGGTTCAAAAGATATATCAACAAATATTCGCACAGTGGCAAGAATTCGGCGATTATGAGGTCGCAAAAAAGTTTTTCCGATGAGTCGAAAAAATCTGAAAAAAATCACAGTTCATCCTTTCAACATGTAGTTTGACTGTGCAAGAGGACGAGCAGATCGAAAGGGGTCATGGAAAAAATCTCGTTTTTTCGGTCGTTTTGACGTCGAATCCGAACAATAATCGAATAATTCCTACCATTCGGAATATTTTTGGATGAAATTTGGGGTGTTTGCTCAGTCCATCATCCTCAACAAGCTATTTTCACCGTTTTTTTATATCTCGCCTTTTAGCCGAATTAGTTAGTTCAAATGAATTTTTGCGATCCTAAAAATCGAAACTTGGCATTCTCCTACAGTTTTACAATCTTCAATTCCAGCAGTTTTTTCTTCAATCTCTTTTCTTCGTAAAAAGGGTTCATCAGGGTATTTTTCACCCCACAATTTTCTGCATATTCAGTAGAACCGCGAAGAAACTATAAGGGATTGGTCAATCGGTCGGATTTACCCGTCACCTTTATCACTTTATTGCCGAAGCTGGTAGTTAGTTCCGTTCATGTTCGTGCGGTGAAAGCTTAGCAAATATATACCGTACATATAAAGAGAGACTTATCGTTAGATGAACTAGGAACAATGCCCGATGGATCAGAACACCGGCGTGGCTCGTGCGGAAACCGAAATTATCGTGCGGTTTTGTTGTATAACAAAAGAAGAAATGATGACCTGTGCCCGACCCTAGTTTAATTTAATTATCCATAGATCTTTGGATCAATGAAGGCAACAACAACAAAAACCAATTTCAAGCCACATCCCATGTAGAAATTGATTTCCAAATGGGGAAAACTATCGAGGGCTTTAGAAAGTCAATTTCTGCATGGACAATATTTGTCGAATAATCGTGATTGAATTTCACCTGTCGGGTTGGTTAGTTGGTCAGTTAGTTAATTTAACGAAATTGAATAGCAGTTCACCCAGTTTGTACATCTACTCATGCATCGATCCACTTTGATACATGCGAGGTGGTTTAAACGGTGGAAAACTATCTTTGAGACTAGGGGGATTTTCAATTAACCTCGTCCATATAGTCCAATAAACTTGGATGAAAATTAATTTCTGATCTGAATATATATATTTTTTTCTCTCTTACATTTAAAAAGTTCTTGATAATCATTTATAACAAGTATGGAGATTCGTGTGAGTGAATTTATTAATTTACTAAAAAAGATCTGAGATTGATCGATTATTTTCTATTTTTTAACAATAAATTTATACTCAGCTTAAAAATTCTCAATAATCAGAAATAAAATTATGTTACGAATATAATTTAAATTATTTTTTCTCTACTTACGTAACTAGTTAAATATAGCTGGCTGAACGTAGTTCAAATAAAACTGTTTAAACAGTAGAAAAACAAAAAAAATGATCGACATAGCCCATGAATTTTCTCACCTGTTTAAATATACACATATTTCAATATATGTAGTTCTCTCAATTGAAGTATAAGAATAGAAAAGGTTTCGAAATATAAGTTATGATATTTGCTTATAATTTGTAAAAAGTTAAACAGAGCGTAAAATTTTCAACGTTGAAGTATATTATATCAAGAAGGGGGGGATAGTAAACCCAGCAGTTTTAACGAGAGGAAATATCCGGTACTTTGCTCTTCTAGAATTGCAGATTCATCTAAAGTAGGTACGATGTACATACCTTATACTGCAGGTAGAACTAGCTATACACGAAGTAACTATAGTCATAGGGTGAACACGGTGGTGCGGTGCGGCAAACCTAGTCTGACTATAACCTGACCTAGAACTCGGTCTAACTCAATCTGCACCGAGGAGTTGAATAAATTTATATTTCACCAGGTTGGTAGCGCTACTAACGTAATTGGGAAAAATCCTACCACCTACTGCGTCCCTAAAATTCAAACATAAAAAGAAAAAAAGAATTTCATACGAAAAATACTGTTTCGTTCAATTTTATACAGGGTGAGTTATATCCGGGTCCGAACGAGGGAGGGGCTTAT
>JAFFZH010015668.1:360-18467 GCA_018420115.1 Euura saliciscinereae | reverse complement strand
GCGGAGTAGAAAATCGTGTTAGATTTTTTTTTTTTATGTCTTTTTTTTTCTTTTTTGGCTACTCGTGAATAAGTGATAAGAAAAAGACCCAGTTATTGATCGAAGTAACATTTTTTTAATATTTTTCTTACAATAATTTCAATAATCCGGAATATTTATGATAAAATATGTTTCCAGTTTTTATAAAAAAAAAAAAAAAACCACTGTTGAATTAGTATGAATTATAATGATTGTTACAAAAATACAGTAGAACCTCAGAAATTATAGAATCTAACAATAAGTATAAATTGAACCTTATTTCCAAACGGAATAATTTGTAAGGATTTCATTTTTTTTCTTAACTGGATGACGAAGAACGAATTCGAGCTTAAAAAATATTCATTTCGTGTCAAAGATGTTCAGATAATCGAGTTTCTACTCTATTCTGGAAAGATTGATATTAAAATATTTTAGACTTTCAATTAGTTTCAATAACTGGGACCGTATCGCCAGCTGGGTCGTTGACCTCAGTGTGGAACAGTCAGTTCTTGAAATAGGTGTAAAACAGCTGTTTTTTTCTATCCACACTTGTTTCATTGTTTTCCTTTTCCTGTTTTCTATTCCGATTCGTCTTCCCCCATCTTTTTACCAATTCTTTGGTTCGATTGTCTGTCGCGTTTACCGCATCACGTCCGTTTTTTTTTTTTGTTTCTTATACCGACGCAGATATTGTGAAGAAAAGAGATTCTTTTTTTTTTACGACTTTATTAAGTGAGGTAATCTCTTTAGGCGTGACAGAAAATTAAGTGGTAGAGATCCCAGACTTAAAAAGAGAGAAAGATAAAGAGAGATTCAATTAAGTTAAAGGAGCAAAACGTTTTGACACCTGTAGAAAATCTCAAGCTACATCGTCATTATGATAATTTATTTTTTTAATTAAGTACTTTTTCGTATTTTATTTTTTATATATTCTTATTCTCATTTTCATTAATTTTATTCTTTATTCCTTGTTTGCTTCACACACCGTTAATAAACGCGTGCGCGGAAAGTTTTTGGTTACATAAATTAAGTGGGGCAATGAATTTTATACCCCCCCCCCCCCCATTTTTCCCCTCATTCTTATTATGAAATATATGATTTTTGAAAAAGTTAATTTTTCGATGTGTAATCGAACTTGGGATTAAAGATATAAATGATTATTGAATTAAAATTTAGGAAATTCAAGAAGCAGAAAAAAAAACGACATTTTGTACATTTATTTTTTGTTCAAAATTTGATTAATTAAAAAATGAAAAAATTTCTTCTGCCAAGTATTGTTCGATATTTTTTTTTAATTTTGGTACAGATGAATAATTAATTGACTAAATTTTTACAAATAAACTTAACTTTATTTTCCGTTCGAGTATAAAACGCGACGTTTTACTTGCGGCGATAAAAATTATTCATTTTTCAGTGTGTATATAAAATTCTTTACACCCGGTATGTATGAAATGAATTTTATCGAACGATCGCACAATCTATTTATTTATTTACCAATTCCATTTTCGCGAAATCCTTGACGATAACTAGCGAGGCGAGATGGGACGACTGCGATGGAAGATATAACGACGAGCAATAATAATAACAACGAAAAAAAAATAAAAAATTCCGTAAACATCGGGTATGATATTTGTTCGCAGAATGTGGTGTGTTTGTCTGTATATATATAGATATATATCGATATAACTATAACGATACCTATACCGAAAATGGTGGAATATATTTTATTAACGGTTATGTAACAACCGTTGCGTATAGGGTAAAAATACCTATATCTATATACCGCGGATTCGGTGCAATAAAAGAAAGTGGGCACTTACACATTTACGAGGTATACACGGATGCTCAATTTTCATCGTGTTCCTTCGGCCACCGCGACATTTAGCTATGAGGAGAATATATACAAATTTCCCATTTTTACACCGGTTTTCAAATTTATTCCCCGATAAAATGATAGATTGTGTGAATAGTGATAGAAAATTGACACTATATTCCTTTCTAGTTTGATTCGAGAAACAAATAGCAGAAAAAATTTAATATAGTTCAACTTTCTCACGTCCGATGGCGCCACTGAGGGACTGAGTCACTTGGAGCAACGCCCTAGGGCGTAAAGCAGACGATTCGCAACGTGCGCATGCGCGAATATCTCTTTCCCTCACTGTTCCGAGTTAGGAACCAAGATTCTGACTCTACTAGTGATAGAGATTGCGTAAAAATAGTATACTATGCACCAAGGGAAGGAAGGGCGCTGATTTCGCAGAACGAGTTGCAATTCGATAGTGAAGACAAGTTCTGCAAAATGTCTGCTTCGTTCCGACATATTATGTATTAAAAACGAGTTAAAGTGAGGTTAGAACCATGAGATCGTTTTTTTCTCCCTGCTGCCGCAGTATTTTCTCCCGCTGGAAAGTTTTTTTTGTCCCCGGTCGAAGATTGCGACTTCCGCAAAAAACACGAGTTTTTAATGCATATGTGGTAGAAAGTCTATTACACTCCTTTCTTCGTGCTCGCGCTCTCAAATTGCGGCGGAGAAAAAGAATCAATTAGACCAACGTGAGAAAGAACGGCTGCTAGATGTACTCGATATTGGATAGAGATCGTGGAAAAAAAAAAATAGGCAGGGTGAAAAATCCTCCTAAACGTTGGGGTCGTTAGATAAAAATAAAGAGGAAAACGCTTTTCCACTACTATTTCGGTATTTTTGACCAGGGAAAGAAGGGACTAAGATAAATAAAAGTAAAATGGTACAACTAGACAAAAAAAGCTAGGTTTACTTTATATCTTGTTCACGAGCTTTTACGCACGTTCGAAAAACTTGGTGATATTATCTTCTGGCGAGAAATGACTGCTGGTTAATTCTAAGTCCTCAAGGGAATCTCCCCTATGGTGCAAACAAACCGTGATATGATTCTATAGCAAGTAAGGGAATGGTGCTTGCGACTAGATTAGGGGCGTTGCATACCTCGTTAATTCGCAGAGTGTTTGAGGTGTGTTAAACTTACCGTTTTATGCCGTTTATTTCGAAGGAGGTTTTCTATTAACGCAGACGAGTTGAAGCAAATTCGAAGCGATTTCTATACGATTTCAAGTGATCTCATTAGCTTCAGATGACTGGTGATTTTTTTTCAATGTCAATACCAGGGCGGGAAAATAATAATATTTGAATCTCATAGATTCATTGTCTAGATTCAACAAAACACAAGATATGAAAAAAACTGTCAAAATAGATTGTTGGGGATGGTGAATTGAGTGAATTATCCAAACCCAAAGCTATAATATAATAAAAATTTACAACTCCCACAATTTTCAATGTATCGAGTTCAAATTTCGTGTGTATGTAGATTGTTTAAAAGCTCATTCGGAAATAAATCGTCAAAAATTTTCGATCAATCCTTATCTCTCTGATTTTTCCGCAACAAATTACGAGATAAATTCTAACTTCGATTTTCCGCGAAACCAGGATCAACGCTCGGATAGCTCAACGATTCTTTATCTTCGTAGGCTACCGGAAGAGAGAACTCTAACAGGGTACACATACGTAACTGGAGTATCGTAAAACTCAAAGGAACGTAACTTCGAAATTACCCCGAACGGTCAAAGTTTAAGTGCCCCAGTTATATTAAGTGGAAGGAAATGAAAGAAAGAGAAGAAACTCGAATTTGCAAAAGCTGCAGCTTTAACTCACCACTGGTCACGGGGATCGGGCAGCGTTCGGTGGACCGATATCAGGTCACTCGCGTACTGATTGAAGGCATTATTCAACCATCCATCATCGACGAGCTTCTTCGTCTCGGCCGTGAGGTTCGCGGGAAGCTTTACGGGTCGCCCCATCTCCCCCGGTGCCGTTACATCGAGTTCCTTAGGTACCGCCAGGACCCCGGCACCTGGGGGTGAAAAAAATAGAAACTGAACCTTCGGGTATCTTGATTTTTTTTTTTTTGGTCTTTTGTCAAAGAGAAATTTTCAAATACTACAAAGTCTGCGATGATTTTTTTAATTTGTTTTTTTTTAAATTTTCTCACCCTGTTCTTGTCCGCCCTGGTTTTGGTTGTGATTGGACTTGTCGTGTCCATTAATTGGGGGATCTCGCCGCAGCGGAAGCGCCGGTGGAACGAAGCCGTTCGCCACTTGGGGCGCTGCGACGCCAGGCGGTGGATGTCGTTGTGCTGCCGCCGCGCCGTCTTCGGTGTAAAGCAGGAAGCACACCGTCAGCCACACGGCTAGTGCCAGCACAGTGATTTTGAGCTTCAACTTCATGGTTTTAATTAGATCTTAAAAATCCTTAGAATCTATCGATTCACACTTTCGGGGGATATCACTTCAAAATTATATCACTTGCTCTCGGGTTACCTGAGTAACATTTTTTGTCTGTTTTATTGTTTCTTCTTTATCGTTTCAGTCAGTTCAAAAATCAACTTATCACTTGTCGCATAATCTCTTCTGATTTCTATGATTGTTACAATGATTATTAACAGACTGTCTTTTTAAACCATATAAGTTTCAATATTTTAAAATCACCCGATTCAAAGTTCAATTGGATATGTTCACTAGATTATCACAATAATTTAATTAAAATAAACTTAAGAAATACGTATGGCAGTGATTTGATCAGAAAATTCACTCGGTTTGATTGGATAATCGATCTAATTAATCAATCAGACGTCTCTGATGTTTTTTTTTGTTTTTTTTTATGTATAAATTTTACGAAAAAACTGACTTTTGTTTGAAAATTGAAACCGTCCAAGATAAAAATATTTTCGCTAAACGCGACTCAATCCATCGTCTCCATCGATTGATTATGATCGTATCAATTACCGCGGATATGTTATGTTCAGATGTATTCCAACTCTCATCGTTGGACGTGCGTTACCTCATCGTCACACCTGAAACAATAAAGTTAAGTTACCAATTAGATCACTGAACAATAATTATACATTACGTCATCCACATGTATTTATTACTAATATTTTTGTGCTTGGTCGGTTTTTTTTTACCACTTAATTCTACAATATCACGTCTGCAGGCTGATAAAGAAGATTCATAACGAAGATCCTTTGTAGATTGAAATGTTCCAAAATTCTTACATTTTTGTTACTAAAATTGACGAAATTTATTTCTATAGAAATTTTCTAGGAAATCTCAATTTTGTGTAGAATTTGTTATTATTCTCTAAAAATTTTCACGAAAAACTACACCTTTCAATTTTCGTTTTTCTATTTTTCTGTACAAATGATTAATTTCCGGTGTTATATCGATTTTTTTTTTTTCCTAATTTAGGAGAAACTGACCTCTTCAATGTCCTGAAAAGGTAAAAAAACTCGGCCCCTGCAGGACGTCGAAAATAATTTCTGAACAACAAAATCGAGGATCCAAAGAGGTTAAAAATTGAATCACTTGAAATCGATAAGCTATCCTTTCCCCGGGTAATTTTTTTTTTTTTTTTTTTTTGCCTCTCTCTTATCGCGAGTAGGCAGTGTATAAAAGCTGTTGAATAAAACGAGCGAAGGTGTCGTAGCGAGTCTATCTGTAAAAATAATATTATCTTTCACTTTATGGACTGTGGTGCGACGCGAATGGCGGGAATTGAATTAAAAAATGTGCAAAGAAATGAAGAACGAGAGAAAAAGAAGCCTGCGAAGCCACAGCCAACAGCCACCATAGAGTTTCACGTTTTTTCCGTCTCTCCTTTTTTGTTCTAATGTTTTTGTTTTCCGTTTCCCTCGCTTTTTTATCATCCTCGATAATTCCTCGCATGTGGGATTCTGCATCCCGTCTCTTTTTTACCTCTCGAGCTTTTTACCTAATTTTTTCCCGTAGCCAGTGGAACAGTCATCATCACTTCCACTAGTTTACTTGGACTCTTTATAATTAATCCTCTTTCAAATCTTCTCTCGAAGCCAGTTCGTGCTTTTGGCAAATTGGCGAACCAGGGCAATTAGCACCATTCAGAGTTGAGCTTTCTTCCATAGAAACCGGAGACCTCAAGTTTGCTGCTAGGTACAGCCGACGCTTTTGTCAACGCAGAGCTCCGAAGATCGTCGATCGATTGAGGATGTAATTCGGGTTGAAAAAGGCCCAAAATAATGCGATTTTCAAAAAACTTCTTATTGCGGATTTCTTCACCGAATACATTCGCCTATCAATATATGCAAAGATCCAATTCGATTCTGATTTGAGAATTTGAAGAAAAACGACAAAAAATGCCTTTTTGGAGGAAATGATTGTTTAAAACTTCATTTTTGAGAACTTTTTCACTGTAAAAAAAAAATTCCTCACGTCAATCTACTCTCCTTTGTATTCTGATATTGAAAAAAGAAATAGAGATTGATGTAACTCAAATACTTTATCGCCAGTACCAATTCTAATTCTTGGCTCATATGGATTATACATTGTGTTTTTTTTTCTTACGTTGAGGAATTCTGGAGGCAGATAAAGCCCAAAAGTGATCCTCTTTTCGCACGAAGAGACCGTTTGAAACGTAGTAAATGGATGTTATCCCACCTCGAAACCTCTCACGTGACGAAAGAAAAAGGTCCAAAAATTCGCTCGAGGGGTTTTGGCAGGAGAATTTCAGGAATAAACCAATAAGCAGTAATGGTTTATACCTCCGTCGATCTTGTTACGGAATAATAAGAGAGGATGAAGAAAGTTGGAGTCTTTCAACGTCGCTTCCGAATCCGAAATGTACCTATCTATCGAATCCTCATCTGCAGTTCCTCTTGCAGGCAAACTACCCACCCCTAGTTCCACGTTACCTATGTGCTACTCGAGCCATGAGCTGAATCCAAAGCGATCTCGTTGTGCTTCCGGAGAAAAGAAACCGGGAAAAATGCACGCGACCATCAATTATGCAAGTTAGTGTAACGACCGTGAGGCGTGAGATTCGGAGGTTCGAACACGCTTGAGGGGACGAAAATTGGCACATTTTCAGAGACCTGACAGTTTTGGAGCTTTTTACGCCACGGATGAACCGCGTTTTCTACTTTTTTAATGGCCACAGATGCGATTATATGTGAGCCTTTTTCAGACCTTTTAATGGTTCGAAATCCCTTGGTGGGTTCGTTTTTTATGTTCACATGGCCAAAAAATTTTTGGCCAGTTGATTTGCAAAAATTTGATGGTCGAAGCTTTTTTCACACTTTTTAATCGTTGGAAATGACTTGCTGTCGGTTCATTTTTCGTGTTCAAATCGCCAAAAATATTATATCGAGCATTTTTTGGAATTTTTTTGTGAATTAAGCGGTCAATTAATTTTTGACATTTAATTCAGAGAAATGAATCATAAAATTGAGGCTATTGAAACGTTTAAACTCTGAACAATGATCAGACTATGGATAGGGATTTTGTTTTATCTTCGAGATTAGAGAGATGGCAGCGAAAAAGAAACTCTTCAATGGTATAATTTTGATTTTGAATGCAAAAAGTGGCTCATTAAGAAAATTAATTAATCTAAATCGAAAAACAATGTCTCAGATCGGCTAGTATATATAAATTTTAACGAAGTCTCTCAATAATCATGATTCCCATTCTTCTCGCATCGAATGTGATTCTGAGGCCATTTTGATCGTTTCCTAACGTAAAAAACCGATCAATGTGTTTGCATTGAAGGATATATTAAAACGGTACAGGTATATGTGTAAAAAAATTTACAAAATAGAAAAACCTCCGAGGGTTTGAATTCCGGATGCGTCGAAAGCCCCGAAGTTGGCGTTCCTGAAAAGAGCACTCAAGGGACGTTCAGACGTGACCGAGAAGGTTCGCTCCGTGCGATGAAAAACCCCGCGAAATCTATGTGTATTTTTTTGTTCACCTTTTCAACCTTTTTACTCGTTTTTCGTTCTTTTTTATTTTATTTTTTATTTCCACTCGGTGAACGCTCGGCAGCGAAATCCTCGTTCCAAACGCTCGAACGAAACGGAATGAAACGGCATCCACTCGATTGAGCCTACGCCCGGCAGGGTGGAGCCCCCGGAAAAAGTTTGTGGCGAAAATTCAATAAGGGTTAAAAAGAGTGAATTTACAGGTCGTCTCACACTAAAAATGACGGAAAAAAATTTGGTCAGGATTTTTTTTTTACTTTTTTTAAAGTTTTTCGAATCGCTAAAAATCGAGGTGCAGAGAATTTGTATCTCGACGTGAGACATTATATTATCGCAAGCGATATTCGTCCTTGTGAAAATATTCACGATTTTCTTCTTTTTTTCTTCTTCTTCTTCTTCTTTTAGGTGCGAGTGCGGTATTCTTATCTCGAAATTGGAAAATGGTTGTGAATAAATCAGGAAACGTGGTGGAACGGCCAAACCAATTCTATACGCGATATCAAAAGTCCTATTCTACCTCAGCTCTGCACAAAACCATTTCTAAGATCAGGGTATACATAAATCCAACATTACCTTCGTATATATTCTTATCTGTCACCTGTTGAATTTATGGCTTGACAAGACTTTCTGTCCTCGCAATGTATTCCATTATTTATTAGGGAATCGCGACCAAGAATTCGTCCACGATACTTTTTATTTTCCCTAATTTTTTTTTCATTTTTTATTTTTTCTTTCTTGTGGGGGGAAATAAAAGTAATGCAAAAACGATTTCGGTCTCAATTGAGGCGGGAAAATGTACACTCTGCTTCAAAAATACAAGAATTTTTGTGAAAAATAACTCGAACTTGATTTTGAATGAAGAAATTTCAATTTATCTTCGATATTGTAGCTTTCAGAGCCACGAAAAGTAGAACTTGCAAAGAAGACAGTAGTTACTAGAGTTACTGCAGCCAAACGAAGACGAAGATAAGATTTTCAAGATAAATTGAAATTTCCATTCTCAAAGTGAAACTTGAATATATGACCCTTTCAAAAATGGGTATCAGTATATTAAGTCGGTATAAAAAGAGTATAGTGGTACTGAATAGTGTTTGAAAATGAACTCTCTCTCTCTCTCTCTACATCCACATCCGCAAATTTATCGGTTGTAATTTTGCAAACGAGCTTAATAAAAAGAAAATGAAAAAAAAACGTTGTAAAAAAGAAAAGGTACAGAAAAAAGGTAGTAAAGCCGGAGTGCTGCTTATTGAAAACATGACTCGCATACCGTTATAGAATAGGGGTTGCGCTACGGTTTGTGACCCGGTGACATGAAATTACTCTGTCATATTCAATCACGCTGTCACTATTTTATGGGAAAATTGCCGAGTACCGGAGTACGGAAAAGGCAACGGGATGTAAAGCAAACTACGACCTTACCGAGGTCCCAGGGACCGAGGGACTGAGGTCGGAGTAAACGAACACTATCGGATTATGTGCCTCACGGCGCGCGAGACCCGTCTGTGATAATAATCTTAACGACACAACAACAGAGGAACAAATGCTCCGCAGCTAAGAGATATGAGCCAAGACTGAACACCGATTAAATTGACAAAATTGATCAAATAGTAGGACTTTTAATAATTTTAATCTTCTTTCAATGATCAAGGATCGAGTCCTGAATTAAAGCTACAAATTATCTAACTTTCAGTCTATCTGACAGATTCGATTACTGTAGAACAGAAAAAAAAATTTGTTGTTATTACATTTTTTGCGAATTTTTATCGCAATTCAATGTTGTTTAAACTTTTGGAATTTACAAAAGCTTTTAATTTTTGTTGAGACAAAATCATTTTTTTTCAATCTATCCTCACAATTATGAAAGAATACACTAAAAAAAAATTACGAAAGATTGCAAACACAAAGATTATATGGAAATAGATGCTACTTTTATCTATAATTTGACTACTCAAAGTCCAAAAAATATCGAGAATCCATTGAGATTATTACAGCTTGAAAATGGTGACTGAATTGTGAGAAAAGCTCGACATTCCGAACGATATTTTTTACACAGAATCTTGTCATTGGTCATCATGACCTGACCTAAGATCTGTCAATTCTTTGAGGAATTTTATAGAATATGTTGATTTTGGCGAGAGGGAAATAACTCAAGATTTGAGTGACACATTGATTCCGAGGTTTGAAATAATTCAGAATAATTCATTCAATTCAACGAAATTCTTTCAATTCAGATCAATTCAACCTAAATCAACTCGATTCAGATTATTTCAACTAAATTCAACCGGGTTCCACTTGATTCAACTCAATTCAACTCAATTCAACTCAATTCAACTCAATCCAGCTCAATTCAACTTCAATTCAAATTATCGTCAATTCAACTCAATTCATCTTGACTCAGGTCAATTCAACTTCAATTAAACTTATCGTTAATTCAACTCAATTCAACTTATCGTTAATTTGACTCAATTCAACTTATCGTTAATTCAATTCAATTCAACCTAATTCAACTCAATTGAACTTCAATTAAACTCATCGTTAATTCAACTCAATTAAACTTAATTCAAGTTCAATTAAATTTATCGTGAATTCAACTTAATTCAACTTCAATTCAACTTATCGTTAATTCAACTCAATTAAACTTATCGTTAATTCAACTTAATATAACTTAATTCAGCTCAATTTAATTTCAATTAAACTTATCGTTAATTCAACTCAATTAAACTTATCGTCAATTAAACTTAATTCAACTTAATTCACGTTCAATTAAACTTATCGTGAATTCAACTTTTCAACTCCAATTAAACTTATCGTTAATTCAACTCAATTAAACTTATCGTTAATTCAACTCAATTGAACTTATCGTTAATTAAACTCAATTCAACTTAATTCAAGTTCAATTAAACTTATCTTGAATTCAACTTAATTCAACTTCAATTCAACTTATCGTTAATTCAACTCAATTAAACTTATCGTTAATTCAACCTAATTTAACTTAATTCAGCTCAATTTAACTTCAATTAAACTTATCGTTAATTCAACCTAATTCAACTTCAATTAAACTTATCGTTAATTCAACTCAATTCAACTTATCGTTAATTCAACTCAATTCAACTTATTGTTAAATCAACTCAATCCAACCTAATTCAACTTAATTCTAATTGAGTAATTCCAATTAATTCTATCAATTTTCCATTAATTCAGGTAATAATTCTCATTAATTCAAGTGAATTATCAATTATTTCCTGGACTATCGACACGTCAATTCAACGAGTTATTTCCCCCTCGGATTTTGGCTACTTTTCAGTGTTTCCATCGGTTTTTGGTTGACTTTCGTGTATATCCAACCGCCATTCCCGACTTAATTATTTCCAAAGCATTGTGTGCGCTCCGAAAGGTCGTGGTCGGGGTCGATCGTCTGCGGGTCGAGTCGCAGCACGTACCACTTTTATATTTTCTATTTTGTTGCCGCAGTTTCAACCACTGCAGGCGTAATTTGTGATTTATTTTTCGCACGCGAAGTCCGAGCCCCTGATCGTCTATCGTCACAAGTGTTAGTGCTATTTGAATGCGAAATTTAAATCTAACGCGGTCGTCTACTATATATGAGGCAGTAAACAGTTCAGTATACCCCTCGTTTATTGAGGTTCGGCTGATTGCGCCGCAGCTTAGCAATCGAAATCACCTTGTGCCACGAAATGATTTGTCGATGATGGTTTTGTTTTCCACGGCACTATCGGAATCGCGTATCGCACACGGCTATTATGCATCGTTTGCATCGACCCAATTTCATGCGGAATTGAATGAACATATTTGACGCTTCCATCCCTCCCTCTCTCTGACAATGAATGTGAGACATCAAGTACTGATTGTGATCCCGATTGTGATATAGGGAAGACAATGCCTATCCTCATATCCCTCACGATTATTATTCACACAGAGGATAGAGAGCAAGCGGGCTGATGCCGATGCTGATGCTGATGCTGATGCAGCTCTCTCTATCCACTTTCTATGATCTATAGTAGCAAAGTATGGTCCAGTTCTGCACAGATTCTGCGTCAATGGATCGTAGAGAATCTTTATACCTCCAACATCCAACGATGATCGATACTACCAATTAAAATACCACCAAGTTTTAATCAACGAATGAATAGCTGATAAAACTGATGCGGTCGCGACGTATGTACATCATTATTTTTGTATGGATGCGTTGAAATACGATTATATCGAAGCGCTAATATATCGTTGATTGAATTTTTTTAATTACAGACAAAATATTCGTCAGAAATAGTCGTGGATTTTTTCCTGAATGGGTTCTTGTGCACTGAGAGTACACAACAAATTTCAACTAGAAATATTAAAAATTGTAGAATTCATAAATTTTTATAGTTTTTACTGTAAAATCGAATAACTCCAACAATTCTTAACATTTTTGGATGAAATTTGGAGTGTGCACTCGCTTCACCATCCCGAACAATGGATCGAGTCAGATTTTTGATATCGTGCCTTTTTGATGAATTGGGAGACTCGAAAGAGATCATATGACTCTTTTCGACCTCAATGAACCATGCAACGATGCCATTGGGCTTGTATCGAAGAAAATACAAGAAGTATTCGCTCGTCGATTTTTTTCTGAATGCATCCTTGTGCACTGAGAGTAGACACCAAATTTCAGCTCAAAATATTCAAAATTGTGGAAGATATCAATTTTTATAATTTTTTTTACTGTAAAATCGAGTAACTCGTATAACATTGTATATTTTTGGACGAAATTTTGAGTGTGCTTTTTCCTGAATTAGGAGACTCGATCCAGCCTCAATGACTTTTTTCGACCTATAAAAAAGTCGCAATTTCAAAGTTTAATTCAACAACTCCTACAATTTTTTTTTCATCTTTTTCTCCAAAATTTGAGGTACAGGCTAAGTTCAACGTCCCAAACGATCTATCAAACCAATTTTCTTCATATCTTGCCGAGTGTCGAATCCAGAAAATCGGTTCGAGGTTAAAATTTATGTTTTTTTATGTCACCAAAAACAAAAAGGAAAATTGTTTGAAGCGAGGTTCACGTCCTCGTCGATCCTGCTCTCAACGTTTCATGCCAAGGTATCAAAATCAGCCGCAGCACTTTAGAGGACGATGAAAATTGCTCGAATTAATTAACCCAAGCCAACGTCGATACTCTTCCTAGCTCCGTCTCTCTCGTTTTATCAAAGTATGGAATGAATTCTGCGGTTTCGTTGACCCCGGGCTACCTTGGATCTCGATTTGCGACCTCCATCGTGACACAGGGCGTTTTCATAGTCATATAAGGACAAGCCACCCCGCAAGCCCGTGGCTAATTGCGAAAGGGTGGTGAAATTTTAACACTACCTAGCAATTAGGTCGATCAGATTGTACCGAAGCTGAAGGAAGAAATGAAGAATGAGGTGTTTCTTTTTTCCTTTCAAAGGTGTTACTTTCAAGAATCAACGAAAATTTATAATTATCAGAACGAGAAGAATGAAGTGGTTTTTTATATCGCGAATTTTTTCGCGATATGACGTTTCAAAGGGTTACGTTATTACCTATTCTGCGAATATTTCATTCGTGATAACTTGACATTTGTTTCGTGATCCGATAACGCCACCTAGGACTGCAGAGGTCGGTGTATAAGGGGGCAATACCATTAATAGTATAAACCACGCCAATCACCGTCACCGCCTTATTTTCTTCCTTTCCTTCTATATAGTGGCAACGGTCGAACAAATCGTTTCGTCCATTAAGATTAAAATCTCCAGGCTTCGCCATCTATCCAACCAGCACCTATTCCCTGCGATACCTGTGCTAATGCCAGTGCTAAATATTTCCAATGGCACGCAGAGTTTTTTGTTTCATGCCTTTTTTCTGGTCGAGTTTCGAAATATATGCAATCAAGGCCAATCCAAAAAAAAAAAAAACTGCCTCGATTAGAGTGTCTGGGATGCCGAACTGAGTGGGTGCTCCAAATTTCAACGAAAAATATTAGGAACTTTAGGATTTATTAGTAAAAAGTACCGGAAAGGCGTTTTTGGTGCCATAAGGTCGTATAATAATTTTTTTTTGTTCAATAAAAATTACGAAAACGTTTTTAAATCAATTCAAATTAGAAGATGAATCATTTTCTGTAAAACCAAAAAGCACATAAAACTAGAAGATAAAAAAATTCCGATAAGAAACACGGAAGGCATTAGCAGGTCATCTTCTTGTCGATTTTGACTCATATCCATGAATTTCGATCATTTTTTTCCCTGCTTTCAAGCTTTTCATCGTCGATTTATGATTTGTTTCTCACACTTCCACTCACGACCTTCTAAAATCAGTTGACCTGATCGTTTTTCCTTCAATCAGGTTCAGATCAATAATTATAACTATAAAATTGATAATTTCAACAGTTTTGAACGTATTCAAAGTCTTCCATATGAAGAAATAAAAAAAAGTGAAACTGCCAAATGGCACTTGGGTCTTTATGCCATTCCTCTCGGTGCGTTTAGAAAAAAATCGCGATAAAATTAATCCATCCAGAGAACAGGATAGGGTCAGGACAGGACATGATAGGATGTGATAGTAGAGATCGCATTGTGGTTCAGGCGTGTTTGATGTGTGGTTAAATTAATTACGAGGATTCATGTCTCCGGGTCGGGGGGGGATCTGGTTCCGAAATTATCCATCGGGGGATTCCAACACGCGATGCTTAGGATATAGGCCATACCTACCCCGTCGGGTACGGGGTGGTTGAATAGGTAATGAAAGATATAGGCGAGCGTGTATCGAGTTCACGATAATTGGAGACCCAAAACCGAGCCGAACCTGACCCCGGGACGATTTTACGGTCACGATTGCACTCATCTTTCACATTCAAAAAGAAAAAAAAAATACAAGGAAATGGCAATTTTTTCATTTCAGTTAGAAAAATGGACTTTTTTCAAAAATCACTTGTCGTAAGGTTTCATTCGATTATGTCTCTCGACGTCTCATTTTCTTCGAAGAGCAATTCTTCATCATGTGAACGAGGGAAACCGAGAAAAATAATCCTCTCATAAGTTAGTCACTCTTTTGCTGATAACTTGGTCCAAAAAAAAAAAATTTCTTAGATTTTCCTCATTCATACGATGAAGGATTGCTCTCCGAAGAAAATGAAACGTCGAGTCCATTTTTCGATGTGTAATGGAACTTTGAATATGGAGAATTTATCAATCACGCTGTAGCGGTCCCCTAAATGTTCCCTCTTCTCAAATTTCAACCCGACGAGAAATTTGTCTTATCGAATGCGATTAATCAATGCCAACTCGCCAATTAGGAAGTCATTCTAGCCGTGAGATTGAGGGTCGCGTATTGATTAACCGTCAAGTTTGAACGTCATTAAGAAAACCTCCACTTTCAGAGCTGAAAACCGGTGCTTAGTGCCTCTTTACCGCGTGCCGATAAGGATATGGATATTTCTAATCACAGTCACTCGATGTTTGTGATCGTAAATCGTGTTATTGCAACGAACCTGACACAAAAACTCCGCGTTTTCAATTGCGATTATTTTCCAACGTGGTTTGGCCAAAAAAGAAAAAAAAAACTCTACGACTCTTTATCGAATAAAAAAGAGAGTCAAGTCCATTCCCATTTCCGCAATGAACGTTTTCACGTGCAGGGAGAGTCGAAAGGATGCATTTGCGAGATGAGCCCCAAGACACGACGACGAGATGCGAAAAGTTTCAAAGCTCGACTTTGAGGGGTTCATTTATCTTTGATGACGTAATTTAATGACGGATAACCGGGTTTACTACGAGTTAATGTCGCTCTCGCGTATTTCCAGGGCGTTTGGTTAGTCGTATAGCAATAATCCGTCGAGGGTCAACGTTCATTGACCATTAAGCCCACTGGAAGGAGCTTGAGCACCTTCTTGCTGCCTACGGGTGGTTTTCAGCCAGGTTACACGTTCGATCTTGCCAACGGAGAATTTTATCGCCCCAAGTTACTGCGCTTTTAATTTAGCTTGACATCGACTGTACCTCTGATATATTAGTACACGGCAGCAAAATGAGGAAAATAAAATAACGACTGATTAACGACGTACTGTTTCCTCCTACGATTATTAAGAGGGCATCTAGGGCTCGAGCGCCATAAAATCGTTAACGAATTTCAAAACGGTACGACGTCGAGTTCGCTGCAGTGAAAAAAATACAAAAATTATGCCCTCAAGATTGAAACTTCAGCTCTGATTCGAAAAAAAATATTCTAACTTAAAAATTGTGACTGAATTTTCATTCACGGTCAAAGATATGAAATATTATTGAAAAAATGTACAAAATTTTGAATTTTATTTCTAGAAAATCAAAGTGTCAACGGTCAAATTTCGGCAAACAAATCATATTTTTTTATAGTAATATTCCAATAGCTGTACATCGGTAATAATTACCTCAGTACCACCTTCGTTAACCTCCAAAAATTATTCTGAAAGTTTACTGTAAAAAGAACGAAATCAATTATTCCTGTCTTCACGTCACTTACAATTAGAAATCTGTTTTCAAATTATGCAATTCGAGTCGTATATCTTCTTATGACATCGTTGTTCAAATGACAGTAAATTAAATCTTCCATCTGATTGATTATAAGCGTTAAGAGATCGTTCCATTCTTTTTTTTCTTTCTTTTTATTCGTAAACTTTTTTCCTCCCATTCTTCTTATATGCTCGACGTAATATTTTCCGCTCGGTTGAATCCGCGCGTCGGTTGGAACTCTGAATATAAGAAGAAAAAAAAAGTAAAGGAGAAGAGATGTAAGAAGGTGAGGCGCGGGTTGGCGAAAAAAAATGCAAAAAAAAAAAAAACGCTGTAGCCGGTTGGTACGTATACTTTACTCAGCAAGAAAGACCGTTTCGTGTTTATTCGAAAAGTTTCACATTTTCCATGCAAATCCTAGTAGGCAGAAATATACCTGCGCTGCGCAAGCTGCCTCGACTTCGAACTCGATGGCTTCATCGTCGGGGATTCCACATAGCAGGAGGATTCGGTAAAACGTCTCGAACCGAGTCCTCCTCTTTTTGCTCCTCGGATGGGAAGAGGGCTTTTCGGAATTGCCATTGTTTAACAGGGGGTACAAAGCCGGCTACGATAGAAAACTTAATCAGTTTACTTTTATCGGATTTCAAGCCACCGAACTCGCTAAAGTAGCTCCTTCGCGCTTGATATACATGCTAATGTTTGATCCCACTTTCAAACTCATCCTCATCATCCTCATCCTCATCCACTTCTAGTTTCGACTTCATGGATACGCGGTACAAAACAAACTAGAGAACTTTTGCTATTTTCTCATTATTTCTTTCATCTCTTATATGTACAGTAAATTTTCTGAGGATGAGCTTCATCAGCGCAATCAAAGGTGCTCGATTTCAGTTTTTTCATCATATCTCGACAACCGTTGATCCTATCGTGACAAAGTTCATTACAAAAAATGAAGATCATTAAATTCTCTACAACAAATGTTCAATACACTTTTTTCATATCTTCAATACCTTTTGCGTAATACAGGGCTGAAAGTATCGATATTTGTACAGAACCTTGTGAGAATTATGACGCATTCGTCGGTGTATTAGAGAAAAACTATCAAAGATATGAGAAAAATGTATAGAAGCTTTCTTGTAGAGAATTTAGTGTGCTTCATTTTTTATAATCACCTCCGTGACGATAGAATCAATACCTGTCGAGATATGATGAAAAAACTGAAATCGAGCACCATTGATCTAGTAAAGGTCTCTGCTATATTTCGATCTAATTTTACTAGACGTATACTAGATTGTTGATATATTTCAGCAAACGGAACACAGAATCCAGAGGACCGAGAATTTGATCGTTTCGTGTAAACAGAAGCATATAGCGGAGTCGGTGGGCGGTGGTCGGTGGACGCGTTAGACCGAAATGATATCGACTCTGACCATAGTCCACAGTCCATATCACATATTTGTTATACCACATCGCGTGTCTAATGGCAGAAGGTCGTAAGTGCCATTATACGACCGTTTGGAATTTTCAAGGCCAAAAGGTCGTATATTTTTTTTTAGAGTTATCTATGCGAAGAACCTTCAAATACGCTCAAAACCGTTGAGATTGAAAATTTGTCGATTTAAAGTCAGAACGTCGTAAGTCCTGGCGCATACACCCTTCTGAACCTGATTCAAAGTAAAATAATCCGGCTCACTAATTCCAGAAGGTCGTAAGTGACATTATAGGACTTTCTGCCTTTAGTGAAAGTGAAATTCGAAAAAAA
>JAFFZH010015667.1:36026-54152 GCA_018420115.1 Euura saliciscinereae | reverse complement strand
CTTCATTTTTTTTTTTTTTTTTTTGTTTCAGAAAATGACACGAACTCGGTTCACACTACTGGTATTACTGGCCGCAGTAACGGATGCCGGAATGTATTTGAACATGACCGGTGACATAACTCTCGGAGCCTTATTCCCTGTCCATAGAAAGGGAAATGACGGTACGGACTGCGGTAGAATACAGGTAAGCCTTTGCGCAAATTTTCGCCTTGAATATAGTTACATTCGCAATAGCAGGCTGCATTCACTTATTCGGTAGCAAAAATGTCTAAAGCTTGACAAAAAAAAATTAGCCAAACTTTCACTGTATTATACATGAAGTATTATACACATGATTTCATCGGATTACAAACGTGATTTCTGCTGATTTATAGCGATTTCACACGATTTCAAACTGTTAATTTGAAAAAATCAGTAGGTACTTTGGTAATTTGTAATTAAATATGAAGTGGAATTGATTGAGCATTGTAATCAATTAAAAATTAGTCGATTTCAGAATATGAGAATATTTCAGTCGATCATAAACGATCGCGTGAAATATTGATTAATGCGTTCCGAACAAAAAAAAACATACGTGTCCACCGAGGCAGGGAGAAACAAAAAAAAAGAAATTTAAATCTGTGTTTGGCGCTCGGCTTGTGTTGGGGATAAAATTGATCGACGAGTGGGTGGAGACAACGAGGCAACGGCTTTCAAAGGGTTCTGATAACTATGCCAAAACGTGATCCTGGCCCGTAGCCAGCTGGCTTAGATTCTAGCCGAGGTGAATTGAGCGGATGGAGTTATAAGAAAGAAAAAAACAAACAAAAAAGAAAAACATTTTTTGCGAAACACATCCGCAAGAGTGAGATTTGCACTTTGTCCCATATCCCCTTATCCATCGCCTGTTTCCTGTTTCTAGCCAGAAGACGGAATACAACCTCTAGAAGCTATGCTGTACACCCTGGAACAGATAAATCAGGACCCCAATATACTACCCGGAATAAAATTGGGAGCCCTCGTGTTCGATTCTTGCGATAACCCAAACTACGCTCTTGAACAAGCCCTCTACTTTGTCAAAGGTTAGTTTATCTTCTATTTGTTTCTCGTGTTTGTCGCGGAAATTGGCTCATCAAGTTTGTCAACTCCGCTACATGTGTTCGTGCTTGTATATTATTGCGGGTATACCTATACGACATATTTTATAAACCTACCTTCGGATATGAAAACACCCACGCGGGTTATCATCGTTAATATTAGAACGACGGAAAGTGACCTAGAAAAAGAAAGACTAATTTTAACTTCAGTATTCTGTGTGTTAATTAAGGCGAGACGAGGGTAAAATATTCACGAAATAGTTTTTGTCTCATTGAACTCGACGAGTCCCAGGTTCAATTGGATAAAAAAAGGAATTCAGATACACACAAAAAATTAGCCCGAATTTATTTCAATCTTGATTTCCAAAAGTTGGTTGAAAAAAAAATTCAGGCTCGAATTAATTTAGGCTCAATTAGGACCCAAAGTTTCATAAATTTATTTTTATTGACTGTTAGCGTGGAGAATGATTATCGAAATTTCTGAATGTTATCTTGAACTACAGACTTGAATATCTAGTGATCATCATGAATAGAAAAATTGAGTTCGACGGAAAAAAATAATTTGAACTTCAATTTAATTGGGTCAATTAATTCGAATTGAACGAATCAATTTGGATTGAATGAGTTAATCCGAGAAAATACAGCTGAAAGAATATTGGTTCAGCCAAATATTGATTTCATGACGATTCTAAGCGTTTCCCGCTGTTACTGACGGCTCAATGCAACATCTTGAATTCAAGGTACTCGAATTCAGTTTTTTCATCGTATCTCTGCGACTCTTGATCCAATCGTTACGGAGGTTATTATAAAGAATGAAGCTTACTAAATTCTCTACAACAAAGGTTCAATACATTTTTCTCGTATCTTCGATAGTTTTTCTCTAATACACCAATGAACACGTACATAATTCTCACAAGGTTCTATACCGAGAAAGTGATTATCAATTTCAGCCCCGTATTACACAAAAACTGTCGAAGATACGAGAAAAATGTACTCAACCTTTGTTGTAGAGAATTTAGTAAGCTTCATTTTTTGTAATAACCTCCGTGACGATAGGATCAACAGTTGTCGAGATATAATGAAAAAACTGAATTCGAACACCTTAGATTCAGTCAGAAGTACTTTTATTTTTGCTGATTTGACTGTATAGTAGCCAGATTTTTCCGTGTTGTTAAACTCGAAAGAAATCGATACTAATTTTCTTCCTGTTATGATCAGGTTTAAATAAAATTCCTGAGGCTCGGTGAGTCAATCAATCAAATACAGTCAAGGCAAGGAAACAGGGGGATTATTAGCGTGTGCTTTATTCACCACCTCCAACCCTTCCTTATGCAATATGTAACGAAGGGGTTCGAGCACGTTGTAACCTACACACGTACGTCAAATAAATATTCGCATAATCAATATCTCACAGGATTCATCGCTCATGTGAACACCTATCACAACGAACCGGAGTTCCACTGCTCGGATGGGAGTCTGCCAAAGTATCTCGGAGGTGGTTTCGAGAAGGTCGTTGCCGTATTGGCGGCTCAATCCAGTTCGGTCACAATACAGGCGAGTGAATTCTGCTATCTGATTGTACAAAGCAAGGATTTCAGGATTACTTTCTTTGATATCACGCCAAGGTCCTCTTCGGAATGGAATCATCACCCAAAAAAAATCTATGTCACGAACATCATATTTTAACATATTTCACAGGTTTTCCATAATAAATGCGTAAATGAGAATCGCAAAAGGCTTTCGTTCGATCGTTGAAGCAGATTTTATCAGATTCATTTTTCTCTTCGTCGAGTCATAGCCACTCGCGCCTGAACTGTTGATCTTTATTATTATCAGACTGGGAGGGTTCCCTCTTTTTTTTCCTCTTCAAAGGAAAAATTAAGTAAATTGAGGATGAAAATAAATCTAATCTGATAAATCTACGTACAATACACGTGAATTGGCTACGAAGATTAGGGCGTTTTTCTTCTTCGCAGGTAGCCTCGATGCTGCGACTGTTCACCGTGCCGCAAATATCGTACATGGCGACCTCACCGTCCCTTAGCAGTAAGGAAAAATTTCCACATTTTTTCCGAACTGTTCCAAGCGACGTTAACCAAGCCCGGGTTATGCTCGAGATACTGAGGTATATATCGTCGTATTTTTTTATCTCGCCATAAAGTATAAAACCGCATCCTTAACCATTACGCTTCCTAAGTCATACGGTTCAATTTCACGCTACGTGATCGTACCGACGGGGTGTGAAATAAATTTCTAGACATGTCCCGTTACTCCAAGCGTGAGGGCGAGAAGAAAAACGGGGCAGTAAAAATGGGGAGGAAAAAATAAAAAAGAATAACGAGACAACACCCCGGAATTTAATCTGCAGCTGTCATCGCCAATCTGTTCGATATCGAGGAACATATTTCGACATTGAAATCTGACGGCTAACGCGTGTGTATTGATTTTGTGATTCTGTTGTCAGAGCGATAACACGGTACCCCGATTCGGTTTGCTCGAGCAGTAGCACCGCTAGTTGTCACACGAAAATTTTGAAAAACTGTCTAATACTAGATGAAACTTGTGGGAGCGAATGCAGCGGGAAAAACTGAGGCGAAGTCGTTCGACACGCGGAGTCGAGGGTCTCGTAGTTTTCAAACTAGAGCGAGTTGAAGTTCGGCCAATCAGCGCGCGGCTTTGTGTAACGGTCGCGTCACCGATTGGTCAACTTTAAGCAGCTGCCATTCGAAAACTAGGAGCCTCACGACTTTTTGCCTGATAGAAATTCGTCTTGGATTTTCACGAAGAATGCAATCGACACAGAATCGAATTGATGAGTGAATTTTTATTTTTATTTCCAGTCAATTTAAGTGGACGTACGTGTCGATCGTTTACTCGGACACGGAATACGGAAACCACGGATACCAGATGATGGAGCTTCTGGCGAAAAATTATTCCGTGTGTTTCAGCGCACCGCAGAGAATAGATAAGGAAAAATTCGTCACCGAAGATTACGATCACGTCATCAGAATGATTTCAAACAAGACCGACGTCCGAGGTGAGTCTGACTGTTTTTCACACTGAATAAGGATTTTATCAAAATTTCAATCGATTACAGTCGTTATCATATTCGCGGAGAAGTCAACGACGCTCCGCGTCCTGGAGGCCGCCGCTCGTCTCGGGGTCGGTGAGCGATTTGTCTGGATCGGAAGCGACGCCTGGTCGACGGCCAGTCAGAGAGAACTCATGAACTTCGAGTACGTGATAAATCTCCAATCTAAGGAGCACACGACTCAGGATATGACTGTTCTCGAAGGTGCTCTGGCCGTACAGCCGCTGTCCAGGACATTGTCCGGGTTTGATGAATATTTTACTAACCTCACCATCGAACATCAGGCCGTTAATCCATGGTTTCGAGAATTCTGGCACGAGTATCATGGCTGCAACAAAGAACGTGACACGAAGAATGATAACGTGACCACGCAGGTATTATCGACTAGAATCTACAGTTTATTTATCCATCCATTCATCATTTCATCCCTTGATTGATTGATTCCATTCATTTATTTATTTATTCATCCACGCGATTCTCTGATCCATTATTAAGTCATTCATCGTTATCCATTCACCAGACCAAAGTTTCTTAGATTCTACGAATATTATACATTTACGCACTCATTCATGCATTCATTGGTCATCTATTCATAATTTCATTATCAATTCATTAATTCCTCTATTGGTTGGATAATTCCTCAGTCTCAAATTATCTTTATTAAACTTCACTTCATTTAGTCTCGAAAATTTCTTTCATAAATTCTACTCTAATCATTCATTCATTCATTCATTCATTCATCGAGTTTCATGGAGTTCAAGAAACTTAATTTCATTCATTCATTTATTCTTTCATTATGAATCATTAATTTGTTCATTCTATCGTGGATAATTCAGCAATTCATTCATCTATTCATTTTTTCCTTTGTTACTTCATCAATTCATTATTTCACTAATGATTTGTAGTAAAAGTAGGATAATAATTATAGACATCATACATGAACCCTCCATGTGTTTGGCGATAGCGGAGAATGAAAATCTAGGTTTGGTCCTCCGATTAGTTTTTCGTGTTTTCCTCATTGAAGATGACTATGAATTCCAGTCACCGTTTTGGTCGTCCCAAGAGGATGTGGAAACTTCGTTTTGCGCAAATTCTAAGGAACGAATCAGCGATACTTCCGGCTACAAGCAGCAAAGATTTCTTCACTTTGTCCGGGACGCTGTTTACGCCGTTGCCTACGCACTCCACGACCTCCAACAAGTAAAATGTGGCAAAAATTTCACAGGGCTTTGTCCAGAGATGGATCACCTCGACGGAGACATTATAGCTGCCTATTTATCGAACGTTTCCTTCCACGGTGAGTTTTACAAAATAGAAAATCATATCTTGTCATTAGTAAAAATTAGCAGAAAACGCTATTCGGAATTTTGATAATTTTGTATTCGTTTTCGAAACTGTAACAACAATTTTCCAAGTAATTGTTTTCTCACAGTCCGTCACGCTGTGGGTATATTTACCCTGAAATTGACCTACTCGAAGTAATTGGCCGATAGCCAGCGATATCGGATGGTGTCCATAACACACGAGGGTTGTTATTGATACATGAAGCTTATCGTGATTAATTGTAGTGTGTGTCATGAGTTTTTGCGAACTTGATCCATCAATTTTCACGACGCACGTACATAATTGACCACTGATAAAAAACAACTAGGAAAAAGGCCCGTAAAAACCTGATACCAAAATTGTTTCCATGAATTTGAACCAACAATTAAAAGAATGCGGAAAATCCATTTTCATAGACTGGATTCATTGAATTCCAATTCAACTTCGTTTTCTTTTGCCTTGATTCGGTTGATTCGATTCAATTGTTTCTTCGAATTAGTATTGAAAAATAATGAAAGATGATTTGAGTGAGCTTCAATTATTTCAATTTTTATCAACTAATTCGGTTCAACAAAAATTGTTTTACGACAGAAGATATTTCGCACTAGGCAATAAAAATTCATGCGCTATTATTCGCTTTCAGACGAAGGTGGTAAGAAATTCAGGTTCTTTAACAACGTTGATGGACCACCGAGGTACTCGATATTAAATTTCCAGAAGAGTTTGGACGGCTCGTATCGGTGGCACGTAATAGGGAATTACACCCGTTAGTAAATTACAAAAGAGAGTTTAATTTTTCCCGAGGGGTGAAACGCTCTTGAAATTCGATTTGCATCAGTGTGAAAATCGCAAACAGTCCCAGAAATTCCCTAGTTCCAATAATTCTTTGGATTTCTTATTTCCAGGACTGGAATGTTGGACGGTATTCAAACAAAAACGAACATTGACATTTCAAATCAAATTAGTGGTACCTATAGTCTCATACAGGGTGAATTCCTAACGCCTCGTTGATCTGAA
Source organism: Euura saliciscinereae (assembly GCA_018420115.1). Taxonomy (NCBI): domain Eukaryota; kingdom Metazoa; phylum Arthropoda; class Insecta; order Hymenoptera; family Tenthredinidae; genus Euura; species Euura saliciscinereae. The sequence goes on along the minus strand of JAFFZH010015667.1, from coordinate 47,645 downwards.
GTTGGCTAGGATCGAAAAACGAGCTTTAATTGGTTCATAAATGTCTGAAAGCTTGTTTCACGAATCTGGCCAACTTCAGATCAACGAATCGTTAGGAATTCACCCTGTATACATAGATTATATTATTTATAATCATCGGAGTGTTTCATCCCCAGATTTTGCCCTGATTGAAAATTTTCTCAATTTTCCAAATTATTTTTATAACGCAGTAAACGACACGGCTGACCCAATACTCCACATAGACGCCTCGAGGATGAAGTTTCGCGGTCAGTTGACCGGGGGTAGGGAATATTTTCCGAATTCAACATGCGGTCAACCCTGTAAAATTGATCAGGTACAAGTCCGCGAAAGGGTTGATATGTGCTGCTATAGATGCAGGGATTGCGGACGGTACCAACAAAAGGTTAACGAACATCGTTGCGAGGATTGCCCGCATGGAACCCGGCCAACGGAAGACAGAAAACGTTGCGATCCAATCCCCGAGGAATTCATCGACTACTCGAGTCCTTGGGCAGTGGCTGCCATGGGTGTTGCGAGCTGCGGTGATTGGCACAACTCATTTTATTAACCCGTCAGCACTCGCGCTATGAGAGTTTTTCGAATTATTATTTTATAAATGGCAGACTACAGTTGGAATTTTGTAGTTTCTTTATGAAATTTTATTTTATCCATTGTTAACATATTTTCGAACCTTGTTGAAGCTCGTTTATCCCAATTGAACAGATCAAAAGTCCTGACGTCTAGATCAAAGGTGCTCGAGTTTCGTTTATCCATCATATCTCGATAACTATCGATGCTATCGTCACGGAGGTTATTATAAAGAATAAAGCTTAGTAAATTCTCCACAAAAAAGATTCAGTACATTTTTTTCATATCTTCACTTGATTTTGTGTAATACAGGGCTGAAAGCGATAATCACTTTCTCGGTATAGAACCTTGTGAGAATTATGTACGATTCACTGGTGTATTAGAGAAGAACTATCAAAGATATGAGAAAAATGTATTCAACCTTTGTTGTAGGGAATTTAGTAAGCTTTATTTTTTATACCAACCTTTGTGACGATAGGATCAACAGTTGTCGAGATATGATGAAAAAACTGGATTCGAGCGCCTCAGACTCGAGATAATGGATCGAACCGTCCAGTCAGAGGTCAGGATTTTCATTCCGTTCAATAGTAGACCAAGATGAAGTTCTCTACCAATTTATAGATCCTTGCTGAATAATTTGTCCATCTACTATATTTTGATCTAATTTGATTGAACTAGTTATATCGAATAAAATATAAAATACTTATCACGAGGTTGACTCTGATTGTGTATTTGTTTTTCTAACAAGTAGAGAGTGAACAATACGATCAATAATTTCATATATCTTATGTGCAGGTATTATCGTCACTGTTTTCGTGCTATGGGTGTTTTGGATATACAGTGAGACCCCAGTGATAAAGGCTTCGGGTCGTGAATTGTCCTCGTTATCACTTTTGGGCACGCTATTATCGTTCCTAATGACTTTCGCAGTCGTCGCTAAACCCAACACTGGGACTTGCACCATAACCAGATTCGGCATTGGACTCTGTTACACCCTGTGCTATGCTGCTTCGGTCACGAAGACCAATAGAATACACAGAATATTCAACAATAGGACCCACAGTCCGCACAAACCAAGGTATGCAACTGAATTAACAATTGAATACCTTTTCTTACAATTAAAACTTGAATCACATCGAAATTTATCAAATTAAGAAACTTTAATTGATAATTCATCGTGATGGAATCACCTGGACTTTGCTCATCAGGCTTGTCGTGATTAATTTCCAGATACACGAGCCCAAAATCACAACTGATAATCACCGGGATACTTGTATTTGTCGAAGTCTTGATAAACGCCGCGTGGTTATTGAAAGTACCACCGGAAGTAGATCACGTTTGTACAGGTAGAGATAGCAACAAGGTAAGGATATGCCAGGGTCTGGACGACCGTTCCTACATGGTTGGGTTGATCTACCCCTTCATTCTTATCGGTGAGCAATATTAAATTCCTTCAATTGATTCCATTTTTAGTAGAGTTTCTTTTTTTAGACTCGTAGCTAATTTTTGTATTCCCCGTTTTGAGATCGTTAATGATTTTTTCAGTAATCTGCACGATATACGCGATAAAGACGAGAAAATGTCCTGAAGGATTTAACGAGACTCGTTACATAGCTTTCACAAACTATACGACAATTATATTGTGGCTTGCCTTCGTGCCGTTGTACTTAGCCTCTACGAACAATGCTATCCGGGTTATAACCCTGGCGCTTTCTCTATCCCTCAGTGGCTTAGTGCAGCTTGCCTGCTTATTTTTTCCTAAGGTTTACATCGTGTTAATGAAACCTGAAAAAAATACAAAGGAAGTTGTCATGGCTCAGCACAGAAGTTCCTCTTATCTAAATGGTCCAGCCACTCCAGTCGTCGTTCTAAACGGTAACGATTTGAGTACACGATACGTTTGATAACGTCAAACTAGAATTTCTTTTCTTTTAACAATCAAGTACAGTCCAGTCAAATTATATCAGAAAAACTAGACAAATCAATGAGTAAAGATCTATTTTCCCTTCTTGAATCAGAGGTGCTCGAATTCAGTTTTTCCACTATATCTCGATAACTATTGATCCTATCGTCATGGAGGTTATTACAAAAAATGAAGGTTATTAAATTCTCTATAATAAAGGTCCCATACACTTTCTTCATATCTCCGATAGTTTTTGTGTAATACAGGGCTGAATGTGATGATCATTTTCTTGGTATAGAATCTTGTGAGAATTGTGCACGTATTCACTAGTGTATTAGAGAAAAACTATAAAAGATACGAGAAAAATGTATTGAACTTTTATTGTAGTGAATTTAATAAGCTTCATTTTTTATAATAACCTTTGTTACGATAGGATCAATAGTTGTCGAGATATGATGAAAAAACTGAATTCGAGCACCTTTCAAGATAAAGGGCCTCTATAGATCTTTTTATTTTCTAGATCTTTATCAATTAATTAAATTTTACTGGACTATATGTATGGTTTATGTCGATTTAGAAAATGGCTTTCGATCTTACGTCCAAGGAAGCGAATCTTCAATCAAAAGTACAGGAAAAGATACCTCGACTTTTAATCTGTGTAAATATTGAAAAATTAATTTTATGTCTTCAATTCCGAATTCAGTATTACAGTGACTATATTTTTCACCATTTATTTTTCGTTTTTAGGGAAATTTAAGCCCATATTGCCAGACCAGAGTGTAACTAAGGACCAGTTGAAAAACGTTCAAATAAGAACGATGTAACGACTACTATAATATCGACACTTCACGGTTCAATTATCGTTTGTGACTGAACTTTTCGAACAAAAGTAACAAACGAACAAGAAAAACAACACTGAGGCCAAATCAAAGTCAACAAGTACATATCTCTACGCATAAGTGTATGAATGTAGCAAATTATTGATATTAACGCTATTCCTATCGATTGTTATAACTGTAATCAGAGGCGAATTTTTTTTTCAAGAAGCTTTTCCTATAACAATGCACAATGTAATTTGTTCCAATCGTCATCAGTATGAAACTAAACGTGTTCAATACACTCCTCAAATCTATTTACTTCATGTACGGGTGTTGATCGATAATCGTGTGAATTATATGTAAATGAATTATCATAATATACTGCAAGCATTCCATGTAGTTGCTGTAAAAACTACCATATCTCAATTAACCCCCACCCCCTTTGTTCAGAGCACAAATATTATCTTTTGTATGCAGATATCTTACCATACATCACGGATTCTTAAGGCATATTGCAGTTCGCTACCTGTAGCACTGTTAAAATAATAAATAATAAATAATAAATAATGTACTGAAATCTAACTACAACAAGTATATATATATGTATACATATATACATTATCAGATGTTGAATATTATTTTACACGAGGCACTTGTAAATATTTGTAAATACAAAAATTGAATAAAACATATAATTTTTAAAATAAGTCATCAAATGAACTTTAACCGAGAAATTATTCCCTTATTTTTCCATATCGATCTTGAAAACTTAGATTGTTTTATAAATTTGAACAATTATTCTCGCACTCATTAGTTCGAATATTCTTGTTATCTTTTTGTAAAAATTTAAACTATAATCGATCAGGACAATAATTTTATTAGTTCATAATTTTTAATCATTCATTAATTTATTTATTTTCAATTTTATTCTTACAAATCCGTTACCAAATATACAAAAGACATGATTTTTTTTCTTTGTTAATAATATTTATATAAGTGTACGTAACACGTCAACCAACAATTTCACGATCAGTTTTATCATAATTATGTTATGATGTATAAAGAAGTGTATAGAGGATGGGACAGATAACGATAAACATATATAACTTCATTCATAAATTGTCACGCATTTCATAGCCTATACCAATAATAATCTTATCGCTAATTTAGTTAATTAGATTCCGTTAGACGGAATGTGTAATAAGCTTTATACATAATTGTGAATAATGAAAATGGTAATTAATTTCTTTATCAAACTTAAGTATAATTAGTGTTACCAACCGTTATTTCTCTTCAGTTATAAACGTTATTGAAAAAAACAAACAATGAAACTAATGAACTATACAACGCGACTTATAATTAACAATGTGATGTGATGTGGTTTAATTCTCTGTATCTCACCGTACGAGATACTAGAACCAAAATTATGTGTAAATGTTTGAAATCGAACGAGAAATAATTAGTCCAGTCAAATTAGATGAAAATATAGCAAATAGAAAAATTTATTAGTAAAGATCTGAAATAAATTGGTAGAGACCTCGATCCATCTTGATCTCCTAATTCAGTTTTTTAATCATATCTCGACAACTATTAATTTTTTCGTCCCAAAGGTTATTACAAAAAATGAAGCATATTAAATTCTCTACAACAAAGGTTCTATACATTTTTCTCGTATCTTCAACAGTTTTTCTCTAATACACCAGTAAATACGTACATAATTCTCATAAGGTTCTATACCGAGAAAGTGACTATCACTTTCAGCCCTGTATTACACAAAAACTATCGGAGATATGAAGAAAGTGTACCGAACTTTTGTTTTAGATAATTTAATAGGCTTCATTTTTTGTAATAACCTCCGCGACGATAGGACTAACAATTGTTGAGATATCATGAAAAAACTGAAATCGAGCACCTTTGATTCAAGATAGTGGACCACCTCGTCCAGTCAGAGGTCAGGACTCACGTTGGGATGAAGATCTCCACCAATTCGTAGATCTAAACTCAATAAATTTTCTATTTTTCTAATTTGACTGAACTGAATTACAATCGCTATAATACAAAAGTCTATAATTATTCATAAAGATAAAATTATTAATTTCCAGATCCAGAGTGTGAATAATTTTTTAAATTCTCGAAAGAACAATTTATGTATACTGCACATTGGATCCGGTTGAAAATTCTAGTTCTAGTTCTAAGATTGTCAAACAATTCTTTAAATTCGTAATGAATCAAGGCTACGATCTAAGGATGAATTCGAAATCGTTAATTTGTTGCACCACAATTATGAAACGTTCAGCAAGCAAGTCGACGATATGTGCTCTAACCGTGTATTGCTCCCATGTCACACGATAAATTATTAAATGTAGAAAAATTATTCTATCCGATGATAATTCTTCACATAAATAACTATTTCATCCATAAACTCTAACATTCGATCAATACTCTTAAAAATTATTGCTATAACAATAGTATCAATCAGAATACATCAACAATTAGAAATAACAGTTTCATTAATAAAGTAATTAAACAAGAAAAGCTTGCAGAAAATTTTCACACAAAAACTAATCGAAAAGTAAAAAGAAAAAAGATTCTTAATTAATTTTTACACTTCGGAACGAGTTTAGTTGATACTTGTAATATTATTGTATAGTTTTTTCTAGTATAGATGAATAATCAACTTATCACTAATAGCTGCCTGGGGCACAGTAATATCTTCAATTCTGGAAGACATTGGTCCCAAAATTGGACCAAAGATCACCTAAATTAATTAAAATTATTTATCTAATCGTAATTGAATATAAAAAAAACGTGATATAGACTCAAAGGAATTCAATATTGTAATCATAGCTTAACTACATGTGAATGCAACGGATATAGATTTATTCTAAGGACAATTTTTAATTGCACGTCAATGAATGTATAATCAAAGGCACCAATTCATCCAAAAGCTTCCGAAGGCACTTTTCACCCCGTCGTCATAAATTTACAACAAAAATTTACAATAAAAAAAAAGTTTGAATTGTTGAATTGAAAAGAGAAAAAAAAAGGATTATCTTCAGTTTGAGCATATCAGCGATAATTAAATTGAGTAAATCGTTAAATTGAGCATTATTCAGATATCAATTGAATTCACACTGTGATATAAATTTGAGCTTATACACTTTGAGCATTGACGAGGTGGAATAAAAAAGATCGTTTCATTGACGTACGAATAAAAATTTGTCTTATGCAGTGCGTCATTTTTCATACGCTAATGCTACTAAGGCCTTTCATGGACGGAATGGCTGATAAGGTTACGATAAACTCTTTACGCTATCATACAAAATTACTCTAGTAAAGTTATTCCAATAATTTTATAGCGATGATTATTTCTAACGATTCTATGATTAAAAAAAAAATGATAATAATATTGTAACGCAAAATTTAACCTAATTAATTGTACTTAAGCTTCTCTCAAGTTTTCTGTCGTAAATAATAAGATTTAAGTCACACAGCCGCACGGTTATGCCACTGCAACCGCAGTCACACGTAACAATGATAAAATAATTAAAAATTAGAAGGTACCTAATGATAACCGTACATTTTATCGTAATTAACAAATTTAAATACGAATTAGTTAGCAAAAGAAAAAAAAAAAGTTTAGTAATACGTAGAATAAAGAATCATTTTCAATCTCACTCGTTAAATTTATCCGGTAATAAAAGTTATTGCTATAACTATAAACTGTACTACTCAGGCAGTCGCGTATGGAAAACTTATCAATTATTTTATAATACGATTTTAATTTTCATTCACGTTCTCAGGATATCACAAATATTGCTTTCCTTCATCAGATCATTTGTTTTCTGATATTTTGTCCTCGGGTGCTCAGATCCGTGCAATTTACTGCACACAAAAACGAAAAAAACTATAATTCAACATTTCTTTGGATTCCAGAATACAAAAATTTATGAGTAACATCGATGATTAATTTTGTTATCTGTTTCGATGAGGATTATTCACTCGAAATTTCAAAGCAAAAATAATTTCCGGTGATTTAAAATATTATCATTTATGATTTTGAAAATTTCAAAACGATTTTGTATTCCGAAAAATTTTTTTTCTTTTTTTTTTGTATGATTTAATTCTGATTTCAACTGATTTTGAACCAAGGTGTACAACTGATCTTATGGAGGGAGTATGCTGTTGAGTTTTCTGCACGCACGAGCCGAAGGCGAGTGCTACACAATCAACTATTTGATCTTGTGAATTATCAAAAATTTGTTAAAAAAATTGATATCCTTTCCGTTCCGCATGTCTTGGCCCCCCCGAGGACATCGTATAAATATTTATAAATTGTTCAACTAATTTCATAAGACACAGTCTAGAACGAGCTTTCGCGTTTTGTGCGGGGTTGTTGAGCATCTGGGCTTGGCGTCATGGCAGGATTATCGTAGGCATAATCCAATGTGGTATCTTCGCTCGGATGTCTTCTGGAAAGTGGAGTACTAGTCGTGTTCGGTGTTCCATCACCGACGTTGCTAGCCGGTGCCACGACCGTCGCACTTATCGTAGGCATTGCGAGTTTGAGGCCATTTTGCTTCGAGGTTGGTCCGACCTCTGCGTCGTCCTGCACTCGATTGTTGTTCGTCGCTTTCTGGAGAAGAAAAAAAAACAAATAACCGAAATTAGGTAATGAATGGTAAATAGGTAAATATGGTAAATAGAGAGATTGATTAGTAAAAATCTATGAATTGGTAGAGACCATCATTTTGGCCTACTATTCAACGGACTGAAAGTCCTGACCCTTAACTGGACGGCTCGATTTGCGATCGTGAATCCAAGGTGCTTGAATTCAGTTTTTTCATCATATCTCGACAATAATTGATCCTATCGTCACCAAGGTTTTTATAAAAAATGAAGCTCACTAAATTCTCTACAACAAAGGTTCGATACACTTTTCTCATATATTTGATATTTTTTCTCTAATACACCAGTGAATACCTACGTAATTCTCACAAGATTCTATACCGAGAAAATGATTATCACTTTCAGCCCTGTAGTACACAAAAACTATCGGAGATATGAAGAAAGTGTATAGAACCTTTATTGTAGAGAATTTGATATACTTCATTTTTTGTAATAACCTCCGTGACGATAGGATCAACAGTTGTCGAGATATGATGAAAAAACTAAATCCGAGCACCAATTTATAAATCTTTACCAATCAATTATTCTACTTTTGCTAATTTGACTGGTCCACGATCGAAACACGACGTACCTTTACCCATTTCTTCCTCAGCCATCCAGCCTGGACCATCTTACGAAGCTTTTTGATCCACAAGAACCTCCAAGCCAGGAGAAACACGACGCCGAGAAGAGAGATGCACGTTAGGGTCAGAGTTATAGTAACCAGAATCTTAAGACGTTTCACCTCATCTGAAATCAATGTTAGATTCAATATTGATCAATTTTAATCTCGCAGGGCAAACCTGAGGGAATAGTTACGGGCCTGATTAAGCTTCCTGCATATCGTCTAAACCGATGAGGTCTGATCAGGAAATGCTACTTGGGAACCCAGACCGGGGCCATATTTCACCCGAATCAAGGCCTATAGAGGATATATTGGATTTCTCTACTTGATGATGCCATCGACCCTCTCTAAGGCCATGTTGATGTTAGGGCAGTCCTAAATTGCCCCCAAGATTTTTCAACACGAATGTTGACCCCGATTAAGTGATTAATTTGATTCGGAAACTCGCGAGACAACCAGAATTAATGAGTCAAAGAGTCTAAGATTCGATAAAAACTGTTAATTGTCGAATTTTTGTCAATAGGGGTCTGGGTCAGTGCGGAACAGTTTGCAATTTATTGTAGCGGTAGAGGGTAGCCTGAGGTATAGCGTAATTAACTGGCCCACAAATAACTGGCCGGCAACCGGTAATTTACATAGACAAGATCTCTGAGATTGCGTGCACGAAATTTTGGTATGGTAATTTTGGGTTGTAGTAAATCTGTATCTGTGCAGAGTTGAGAATTTCGTGTGCGAAATCTACCTTCGGTGGTTCAAGACTCGACACTAAAACTCGCTTTAAAGACTCATAAAAAGACGAACCGGTGACCCACTACGCAATAAAAATCAAAAAACATGTTTTGGTCATTTTTATTGGAAGTGTAAATAAGTCAAAATTCGCATTTTTTTATATACTGCTGGCAAAATGAATAAAAAATTGTATTTGTCGAGGGGGGAATCAACCCAATATTTAATTTATTGACACAATAATTTGTGTCTTGGATTGATTCAGGTTAATCGATTAAATTAATTGAATGAATAAATCTATTCAATTGAAATTGTTTCTTCTGAATCGAAATCAAATTTCTATAAATATTTTTCATAATTCCCGCCAATTAAAAAATAAATTGACTACACTTCCTGTAAGACTTAATTAATTGAATCCTGAATTTCGGAAATACGATTTTTTTTTCAAACTGATTTTTGGTCAAGATAGAAGTCGAAGAGAGACTTTTTTTCAAACTTGAATGAATTTCTGATCGATTCATTATTAGATTTTCAGCAACTCTGTTAATCCTCGTTAATATATAAAAAAAAAGTCATCAAAGAATTTAAGAAACTTATTGATTCCTGCACAAAATGGAAACCTGACCTTGGATCGTTATAATTACTATCTGACATCAGAGAGAGAGAGAAAATAGTGATTCACCGTCTGTATAACGAACTGTTACTACATCGCCTTCAATTTTTCATAGGCTGTAAATATTTGAAGAACCAACAGTCTGTGGCATGTTTGTGTCTTGAGGAATTTAACTCTGAATACGTTACGAGTGAAAATTACTGTACCCACATTACGTGTGATGTATATTGGTTTATTTCACCGCATGTCGATCTCATGCGTTCGTTATGCATAGTGGTAACCATCCACAGGTTCAAACTAGTTATTCAAATCAACTTGCGGCTTCGTGGAAACGCGGATACTAATTGAGTCAGATTTTTTATCCGCATAAAACGATGTGAACCGCTCGCAACGTCGTTTCTACTAGCGGAAACTCGGCGTGATAACAATGAACGGGTGGGAAAAGATTAGAAAAAAAAGAGTAATGAGAAAAATTGAAAAAATCCTAAGAGTTAAAATGTGAAATAGTTGATTCTAGAATGACGATGTACCGAAAATGACAACCAAGGCCTCCTTTCACCTCCGGTACCCGTTGCGTGTATACTTGGCGCGAGACTCTGCCGAGTCGCTTGATATAGTTTATACAGTGCAACACGGCACGGACGCACGCGAGTCAAGTTTCGACGATGAGTCAGAGACGGACGGTGTAGGTATAACAAATAATGAAATACTACATAATTTTAAGAGTAAGGTATATACAGATACTTGTATCGACTTGATATTCACTTCGTGTTATAACTTACCGCTCAAATCAGCCGCCAAATCTGTACGCAGGACGTAACGTTGGTCGTGAAGATATTCTGGAACAAATGAAGCAGAGAGAAAATTAGTTGAAAAGAAGTGAAAAGGGAAAAAAAGATTAATATTCCAGACTCAGAAATGTTCCAATTACGTGAAAGAGAAAAAAAATAGATCAGAATATTATCAGCGCGATGTTAAGAGATTATCAAATTTTTATGGGATTATTTTGATTGACTAGAAAAACTCTGTGAAACGTCTATTAACAATCTCTGATTATCTTCGGAAAGATCCTTTTTTTGGATGTAATTGGAACACGATGCCTTCGGACCCAAGAAAATAGGATAATTTTGAATCATGAATAAAATATGAACGCGGTGACGGATTTAAGAAGACTTCCTTTTCGTTCGAAAGTAGAAGATTGATTCTTGAAAAACCGAAGAATTTTCATCATATTATAATCTGATCTAATCTTGAAAATTCAAATTTGAAAAAGAATTGTACAGGTTGATTTTGGCTGGAATTTTCCAGCGTGTAAAAGCGGATTATCTGGATGTCCATAAAGAATCATAAAAGCAAAAGAAAATGAGGAGTACTATCCAGCGCCCAGTCGGGCTCTAGTAGGGCCCTGGATAGTTTTCCCCAATGAAAGTCCATTTATACTTGGGATCATAAAGAATCATAAAAACAAAAGAAAATGAGGAAAACTATCCAGCGCGTAGTCGGGCTCTAGTAGGGCAGTGGATAGTTTTCCCCAATAAAACTCAATTTTTACTTGGGATCATAAAGAATCATAAAAACGAAAGAAAATGAGGAATACTATCCAGCGCCTAGTCGGGCTCTAGTAGGGCCCTGATAGTTTTCCCCAATAAAAGTCCATTTCTACTTGGGATCATAAAGA
>JAFFZH010015667.1:13515-36016 GCA_018420115.1 Euura saliciscinereae | reverse complement strand
AAACAAAAGAAAACGAGGAAAACTATCCAGCGCCTAGTCGGGCTCTAGTAGGGCCCTGGATAGTTTTCCCTAATAAAAGTCCATTTCTACTTGGGAGGAGAAGAGTAAAAATTCGTGAATAAAAATAATCACGATTGAATCTCCGAAGAATTATGAGACTCAAATTTCATGAATTTTCGAGTCTTCGCTTTCACCTCATGTATAATCTCTGAGCGCATGAATATATGCCTTTGAATCGTATGAATATCTCCCTCAATACTGTTACGTATTATAATAATTGTAAGGTAATATGAAAGGCACGTGCTTATAGGTGTGTGACGATCAGTGTTTTGTAAACACGAGTCGCGTACGACGAGGTTCATCGACGGTATTCAGACCCCAAGCACGCACCAACGGAACGAAACGGAACGGAAGACAAGAGTCTCTCTCCTCCTCTCCGCCGAGAACCAACAATGACGAATATATGAAGAGAATATCGTTTTACTCCAAGAACGAGAACGGGAACCAGAACCAGAATCAGACACAATGAGAGACAGAAACTTAACATTATGTACAGGGTGTGGCGCTGCTTGCTACAAGTCTGCAATAAGCCACGAAGGACAATGACTTCAGCGCTTGAACCATAATTCGCTTCTTTTGGTTCACAATTTCTCTTCAACCTTCCGTTTCTCTGCTTTCCGAGAAAAGAGGAAGTCATTTTAATCAATCCGTAATTAACAAGTTGAGTCTTTACTAGAACTCGACGTTTTGAGGTTATGTATGTATGTGATCAATTTTTTGCTTGATCGTATCTCGAGAACGAGTTCGCGGAATTCAACGAAATTAGGCTCAATCGACGCGGTTTTTCGGAACTTAGAACCAATTAGATTTTCGCCTTGATCAGTTCAGTACTTTTCAAATTATGCAAATAACAAAATTCCAAGAAATAAAATAAAAATGACGATTTCTTGAGAACGGATGAACCGATTTTGATGAAATTGAATGCCACATGGTTTTTTGGGTCGCTGACCACGAATATGAAGTCAGATTTGCAGAATTCAAAATGGCGACTCAAATTCGGTCCAAAAAATCTAAAAAATGTTCCAATTTCGATCAAAATGGATACCCAAAAGTTTTTTGGGTCGCTGATTCCGAATCTGAAGTCAGATTTGCAAACTTTGAAACCGCCGATCCAATACGCTGATGAAAAATTCTGAAACTGTTCCGATTTCGATTGAAATTGTTATTATCCAAAGGTTTTTTGATGGAAATAAGATAAAGAAATAGAAAAAAAGAGCCGTTACACCCTGGGAATAAGATTCCACTCGCCAACCGCGTCGCGTCGCGGTGACTCCGATTCCTCGTTTCCGCCGTGACACCCGATGCGTGTAGAGTAGTTATACTCGAGATTGTAACCTGTTCCTCATTTTCTTCAGCGGATGAACTCCGCGGCCATTGAAATCGATCCGTTCTAGTATCTCTGAGGTTGTGGATAAAAGGCATAAAAATTTCCGCCGAGAGTCCATCTTACGATCTCATCGTCATTGAAAATCGTGGATATGGTTATTCAAGATTCGATACGTTTAAGACCTTAAGAAGCTAAACTCGGCGGTCAATCAAAAGCGAAAAACGTAAACCATCAGAAAATTTATTTCCCCATCTCATCGCTGAGGGCTCATTGTTGACTGCTAAAGCACGTCGAATTAGAAGTCAGAAAACCGTGACTGATGAGCCAACGCGGTTCAACCTGAGGTCATCGAGGGTCACCCTCGGCAGCCAGGCTGCAGAGCTGAAGAGATCTGCTGCAGAATCTACTTTCGAGTCGTTAGAATCATAGAAAAATATTCAGAATAATAAAAGATCAGTAGAAAGTGATTGAAGCCTGACGAACCTTGAGGAAGAAATCCGCTATCTGACGATGAGGACGAACTGCGAATAGTTTCTGAGAGGAACTCTTCTCAAATTGTCGAAGAGTTTTGATCGAGAGACCATAAATTGAAAAATACTAACGAAGAATGTCGGTATTTCGATCCCAGCTATGCCTGCGAACGCGATATCGGCTCTGCGCAGTCGCTGGTACCAGTTGTGATAGCAACCTGCAGCAAACAATGCCAGGTGACTCGATTCTCGCTATACAGTATACGCATGTAAGTGTCGTACGAACAGAAGGTATTCCTATCGCAAACGAGCGAAAATAGGTCGTCACAAGTATGTATGTACAACAATTGAAGTATATAAAATTCAACGCCGATCGCTCAAGGATATGATGCGCGTAGCATGACGATCTGAGACGATGCTGCTCGAGAAATCGAATCACGATGTTAGAGTATAAAAACTTTAATTATTTTCACTGAATCACAGCGCGAACGTAACGATGAAGGGAAAAAATCCGTGGATTTTTACCTCGTTCTCTCGAGTATAGACAGGATCGTGGAACGGAATGTCACGAAAAAGTTGTACTTTCGGAGCAAGCTTCCAGGTCGATCGATTCCCCCAAGGCGCAAACTGCGGAACCAAGTGGTTTTCTACCGTTTGATGACTCATGAGAAAAAAAACATGAAATGAAAACGGTATCGTGTCTGATTCGCGGGTTTACAGACACTGAAACAGCTTCTAGATTAAGTTGGCCACAAATTGTACAATTCGCGGTGATAATTGATTGGCCCGTTACACTTTGCCTCCACGAAACAAAAATCTGAAATGAATTCAAACAGCTTAACGATTGCTCGAACTTTTCCTCTAATTCCTCGTATCAAATGACAGTCGATTCTAATTAAAAAAAAAAAAAAACAATTAGCCTTCGTGCAAGTAATTTTCCTCGTTGTTTCCCGAATGCCATGGGATATGGATAGATGAGACTTGATCTCAGTCTACTTGACTCGACTTAATCGTTTCATTCGAAAAAATGAAGATTTCAAGTGATGAATTCACACATCCTGGCAAAGTGGGCCCCCTGAAAATTTTTCTTCTTATTGATGAGAAGTTACTGCTGTTTTTATATCATTGTAATTAAATTTGCTATCTTCTCATCTGTGTCAAAAATGTATTACTTTTGTGTAAAGTATGTCCTGACACAAGTAAATAATATTAATTTATAACGTTTGTTAATTTTGGAGAAAAGTTCAATAAAATATGAGGAGTGGCCCACTTAGCCCCCCCTTTTCCCTAGTCCTAGAAAGTATAGTTGATTTGATGGTCAAAATCTCCTGATGCGAGTGAATGAAAAAATTAGTAATATATGTTAATTTTGAAAGAAAAAAAATGGAAAATTTTTCCAACTTCGAGGTAGACGCTCATCTTCGTTCAGGTTTTCGTTATTTGGTAAAAATGAGAAGATTCACTGTTCGAAATGAAGTGTTAAAACAGTTCCAGCAAAAATTTGATGTTTATTTCAATAATTTTTGTTAAAACGATATAAATTTGTGTTTTATCGGCATAAATATACAAAATTTTCCGAATTTTTCAAACAGTGAGGATGAGAGAGTAATGGCAAAAAACAAAAACCAGAAAACGAAGAAGAAGTAAATCAGGTCTCGATTACACAACGAGCCACCGGGTCACTTGAGACCCTTCGTATAACCTGGGTGTCTCGAGGGTTTGAGGTTTCTCAGAAACGACAGATGGTTTCCGTGATGGTGGTCAATGTTTGACTACCGCGATCGAACCGCGAGGCGTCGACAATAAGATGAAGAAGAAGCTTCGGAGCGCGGGAATCGGTTGAGTCCGATGACTCACCTTCACCTCCGTGTGGGAAGAGCAGGTAGGACAGTCAGGTGCAAAGTCAACGGACCTCGATTTACTAACTAAACCGTACAGTGAATAATGAACGCTCGACGTCGACTAGAATATTTTTTCAAACCAAAAACTAATCACAAAACTGACAATGATGCGTGTTTGTGTGTTGGAATCGAATCGTCGACCTCCGGCGTCAAGAAACGCCTCAGGACGTGTTTGGATTATTCGAGACTGAAGCAACTGTACAAACGCGTTTGATGATTTCGTACGGAAAAATGAGGCATGTGTACCGTAGATTTCCTCGGTATCGTAGCCAGAAGCGATAATAACAATCATAAAACGAATGATTTATGATAGACGCGCGATCGTTAATTTATCAGAGACCGAGTGACGAATAATCTTCGAAATTAACAAAACTATCGTATAATCACACGTGTGCTATGAGTCACTGAGGTGACAACGAACACCTGTACGATGGACTGAAAATTTTTAACGTAGGAGGGAAAGGAGTCTTTCAATTTTGAACAAAAAGTCCAAGTCAAGATGGCCTGCAGGTGGAGGACGAAGCGCTAATCCCACAAAGGATATTCATCTCACGAAGATACAGGTTTCCTTGAACCAGACCCTTCGGTAACTTCCGAAGGTTCGGTGTTACGTATTTCTACCTGCTTGACCGAGGAGATAGGATCGTTCAAGGGAAGCTGATTCTACCTGAGGCCCATTGATGGCAACGTAGCTCGAAGTCTCCGAACCCAAAATATAAAAAATGCTGTTTTGAAGATTGGAATCCCAGATTTATTTTGAAGAAAAAATCGACATCGTAACTTGAAAATTGTGGACGTTGTGGCCACTGAAGTAGCAGCCCGCGAAAAGCAGCTTTGAAATTTGCTGCCACGATTCCATTGTAACGACTAATCCGATCGGCTTGAAATTTATACAGTACTCTTATATCATAATAAACTAAGCTTCTATGAAACAGATTTTTGATAAATTGAAATTTGGCGGAGTTATGAATCTTTTACTACGGATGATAACGTTTTACGGAATTTACACCAACGTTTTTATTTGTATAACAGCAACGGAAGGACGGAAAAAAAATCTGTTCCATAGAAGCTTAGTTTATAACGATATTAAAGTACTGTATAAATTTCAAGTCGATCGGACTAGGCGTTGCAATGGAATCGTGGCAGCAAATTTCGACCCCGGCATGGAGTTTTGAAATTAGTAACAGATGAAAGACGTACCTTGACAATCCTTGACGCACAAGTCTGGCTGATGATTGTTACCAGGTTCGCATATATTTGAGCAAGGTATACACTGCGTGTCGAACGGACTGCAGTATTCGGTGGTCAAGCATCTCTTCGTCCCGCACTTTAATCCTGATGGATTAAGGCTCGCCTGAGCCGACCATGAGACTTCGAGTAGCGCAAAAAGAACGAAGTAGAACAACATCTTGTTCCGTTCTATCATCACCGTGTATTAAATTAACGTATTGAGCACATGAATTCTCGAACTATCTTCACACGGAGTCTGTAAACTTTATCTTCAACCACTTTATTCAGTCGCTTTAAAGTCACTAGCAGTACTCGAAAGGCACGTTCCGCGGTGGGTCCATGTTCATGTTCATCCTGCCTGAAACAGAAACAACAAAAAAAATTACGTTCGATTAATTAATGGCTCGATTCGAACGGATTCGACGAAGAAAAGAAGGTGTTGCAGGTATCAATTTGACCTCAGGCAAGCATCACAACAGGAATTCGGGGCTGATTCTGTTACGTCGATGAAATGACGAAGGGGAGAAGAAGAAAAAAAAGGACACCTCACAGGTATTCGACCCTCGACGTAACAGGTTATAATAACGCCTTCCTCTCGCAGGTGTGGGAAGGGTGTTTGAGATTGATAGTTAGATTCTATAATCTGTAATTGGTTTCGAGATGGAGAAAAACGGTGAGGAGCTTCAAATTTGTGGAATTTGTGATTAAATAAAAAAGAACAGATTCTTCATTCGAAATTCTTTGTTCCTTCGACACAATGAAACAAGCAATAAAACCAACGTCGACTAGTATGGCTGGAGCGAAGCTTTTCCTCGTGAAACTTTAACGAGGAATGCTGGCTGCATCGATTAGTTCTGGCTCTACTACCATAGTCGAGTGTTAGGTCGATTCCGGACGAAAGTCGTGTGAATAAGAGCCGATTTCGAGGGGCACAACATTTTCAGAATTTTTTTTTACGTTTTGGAGACTCTATCATTCGCATTTTTACATTTTTATAGAATTTATCAGACTATAGGTGAACCAATTGATTAAATCTTTCGCTGATGAGAGATTTCTTCGGGCTTGAAAGTCTCACAAACCCCAAGGAGGGACAAAAAAATTGATAGAAAGTATAATTTTTCCTCCCAGTAAAAACGAGTTTCGTCATTCTTCAAATACAGCTTTTTTTTAAATTTGATGATCACACGATGATTGTATATGATTTCTCTAGAAGAGGTATAAAACGAAAATAATATTATAGTCTGTCTCGCATGAAGAATCGTCCTGTTTTCTTGAGGTAATATCTCTCGGGCATCCAGGTGTGCAAATAAATGCAATGTATATCTCTATAAACATTAAAATTCAGCATTCCTCGCTTAATTTATGCAAGGCTCGAATACACGTAAAACGTGGTGTAACTTCTGGCCCGAAAAGATTAACCCAACATGCAAGACGTTGGTCTTTTTACTTGAAATCTAAGTCACATTTTCACTGCACGTAAAATCGTGACAAAAACGAGAAGGTTGGAAAGAATAAGAAATTCAGTAGCAAATAGACTGCAGTCGCAAATTTAGATATCATCGATAACAAAAATTAATCTTTATCTCGAATATTTTATTGATTTTTTTTACTTTATTAGAAAGAGTTGAGTGTAAATTTAAGTGTTTATTTTTTGAACGATACTTCAATATGGTAGAAAAACAGACAGAATATTTTTTCAGATGCGTGCAGAGTGATATGACGGAAAAACAGAGAAACAAGAATGGCAAGAATTACGAGATCGTCGTAATCATTATTCTCGTCTCTCTATACCAGTCGCCATTATTGTGAATGCAGTATATCGGCGTTTGCGACGTAAAATGAGAATCGGAAAAGGCTTGCCGTGATGCTGTAACGACAATGAAACTTGAGTAGAGCGAAAAAAGCAGATAGCCTATGTAAACTATTCAACGATGAATTGATACATTAGATAAAAAATTCAGATTTTCATTAAAGGAATCGATTCTTAAACCCATGTGCAGTTATCGCTTAAATTTTCCAAGCTCTCTCTTCTGACGTTAAAGGTGTACCGGTTTGACCAGCAACTATTCTTACTACTTGCAAGAACCGTTGTTTTCGATACCGCTAATCTATCTAGATCATGTAGTATTGTAGTCGTACATAGGTATATAGGTATAGGTACAAGTGGGCAAAACTAACTTCTGCGATACCCATTGCATTGTGCAATACTCGGACTTGTAAGTATAGCTAATTGTGTGGAGAAACTCGACTGTTTGAAAGTTTGCTTAGGATTAAGTGCAGGCACCGCAGCTGCATCGATTCAACGAAAAATTACGACACGATAAATTAACTATATTTTATATTCAAGATCAGAATGTGGAATGAAAAAAAAAAGTTTGTCATTCTTTCAAAGTCTCAAATCGAAGACAATACACAGAAATTTATTGAATCAGTTTGCAAGAGACGAGCACGAGAAATTTGCTGCCACGATTCCATTGCAACGACTAGTCCGATCGGCTCGAAATTTATACAGTACTTTAATATCGTTATGAACTAAGCTTCTATGGAACAGATTTTTTTTCCGTCCTTCCGTTGCTGTTATAGAAATAAAAACGTTGGTGTAAATTCCGTAAAACGTTATCATCCATAGTAAAAAATTCATAACTCCGCCAAATTTCAATTTATCAAAAATCTGTTCCATAGGAGCTAAGTTCGTAACGATATGAAGGTACCGTATAAATTTCGAGCCGATCGAACAAGTCGTTACAATGGAATCGTGGCAGCGAATTTCGACACCGCTTTTCGTGGGCTGCTACTGCAGTGGCCACAACGTCCACAATTTTCAAGTTACAATGTCGATTTTTTTCTCAAATTAAAGCTGGGATTCCAATCGTGAAAACTGTTTTTTCAATATTTTTTTCACTCCACCAAACCCCACGATATAGCAACTTGAAATTGGTTAACGTTTTTTGGTACTCGAGGCTTGCAAGCCCCCTCAAGCGAAAGAGTCAATTTTATTGTTGTAATAAAGTCGTACCTGTTGCAGCTACGTCGTTTTCACATTACTATTGTTACTTCACTATCTGCAGTATAGATAGTGATGCGTATGTACACCCACGCTGTAGTCGCCATTTTCACACACAGGTTGAATATTCGTGTGTGAGAGAGAATGTGAGTGAATAAAATGACCGGAAACGACGTACTGGTAATTAGTTACGCACCCGGAGACTCGCATCAGGTAAATGTAATGTAATATGCACACTGTCCCTCGGTACAGCAATTCTATAGCAAAATCAGTTACATTTCGATAAATCGATCGACGATTTCGACGATTCAATTCAAATTCGATCTATGAATATTGTTATTTTCAACATAATAAAATACGTAGTTGTTCACATCGTGGAAATTATCCAAGCAACCGTCGGGGGGTTCGAATCGGTATAGGAATGTCGTTCGACTGGTTTGAAAAGGAGCCTCTAAGAATATACAGTGAAGTCACTATACGCGTTTACTATACACAAAACACTGACGTACAAACCGCAGAATAGACGAGGATGTAGAGGCTGTAAATTTTTCAATATGTCATAATTAGTAGTTAATTATCATTCATGAGAACAGAATAATTTAGGATGACACAACTTTTTTATTTGCATTTTATTAATCATCGATCGAGATTTCGATATTCTCTGTATACGAGATAAAATCGACTCTGCGACCTGCGGAGTAGAAAATGAATGAAACCCCGAAAGAACGTTGTTTGGGTTCTTCTGATAATAAAACCAGCACTTTGAACTGTGAAAAATTACGTTCTCAACTTTTGTGACTCAAAAAAATCTTATCTTTTCTAAATTGGACCCCCTCGAACCGCAGTAGCAGCTTTATACAAACGGGTGAACCTGACCAGTTACGCAGATATAGCATAGGATGAAGACGCTTTATCGATAAAAGTAACATAATCTATGACTACAATATTTTCCAAAAAATTATCGTAATTTTAACCGTTCCAACAATGTTACTTTATCCAAAGTTTTTCATACACACAAAAAAAGGGTAAAAACAGACTCTAGAAATTCGTTGAAGTGAAAAATCATTTTTGAGACATTGAAAACCCAGCAAAACTTCAATTCATTCGTGCAAATTAATTTGTTTCTACGCCAAAACATTTATTGAACAGAAATAACCGAATTTTTTATGAGAAATGTCCAGAAGAGTGTTAAAAAAAATCGTCCCTCTGAATTCGCGACATCCATTGGCATGGGAAAATTTTTGCGAGATCTGAAATTACTTTATCAAAGATCGATTTTTCACGTTCTCTTTCTCTTTTGCTTCCTGGAATTCGCGGAAATCAAACCATCCTAATGCAATTCTTTATATAATATCAAACTTCAGTCATGCTTCAATTGTCAGTTCGGTGTTTAACGTGAAGTAAAATCAACTAAATACTGTCTACAATCAAACCTAATGGATTGGTAATGGCTTAAAATAAGAAAACTCGAAACACAAGAAGAAATTTTTGCAACTCACCTGAAACGTGATAGAATATCGCTTATGACGTTGAAGCTGTGATGAAATTCACAGTAAAAAAAAAGCACACGGTTTTTCAGGAGTTAGTTTGCAGTTCGAAAAGCGAAGTGATGAGGCGGGAAATTAGAAACCGATAAACTTAGGAACGAAGAAGCACGTATCGGAAGAAAACTGTGTTCAGTCACTTCAACCCGAACATTTCAACCGACTCGGTGAGACTGTAGTCGATCGGCCTCTCAGGTACGGGAGAACGAGTCTCGTCGGAGGAAATAATCGGTCAGGTTGACTCCCACCAGGAGTCAAAACTCCCCCTTCGCTACACCTGACGATACTTTTACCTGTTGCTGATTGCGCGCGCCGCAGCGACGACCATCTTTACACTCTGAGGAATAACGCCGGACTTCAAGTGCTTCGGGAACCCAGAACTAGACGTTTTTTTATCTGTAAAAAATTCGTTGGGAGATGAGGGATTAAGGGCAGAGAGAATCCTGAGGCGTTAAATTATATTCAGAAAGCAGTTCTTCGAAGAGATATCAGACGATGGAGTGGATGAAATAAACGCCTGATTAGTTGCGCAGATGTTTTCCGAACGAGAGACTTCAACGCTTCACAGAATCGTGATTAATGATTGAGAGGATGATGTTCTTCGTCTACTCTAGGGGATTGGATGATGAGAATATAGGGATGTCGAAAGTTTGAGATTATGATCTCTTAGTCCAGTCAAATTGGATCAAAATATAGCGAATAGACGAATTAATTAGTAACGATCTATAAATCGCCACCTTGAGTGATAGGTACTCGAATTCAGTTTTTTCATCATAACTCGATAAATGTTGATCCTATCGTCACGGACGTTATTATAAAGAATGAAGCTTGCTAAATTCTCTACAACAAAGGTCGAATACATTTTTATCGTATCTTTGATAGTTTTTCTCTAATACACCAGTGAATACGTGCATAATTCTCAGAAGGTTCATTACCGAGAAGATCACTTTCAACCCTGTATTACACAGAAACTGTTGAAGATATGAACAAAATGTATTCAACCTTTGTTGTAGAGAATTTAATGAGCTTCATTTTTTGTAATAACCTCCGTGACGATAGGATCAATAGTTGTCGAGTTATG
Source organism: Euura saliciscinereae (assembly GCA_018420115.1). Classification (NCBI taxonomy): domain Eukaryota; kingdom Metazoa; phylum Arthropoda; class Insecta; order Hymenoptera; family Tenthredinidae; genus Euura; species Euura saliciscinereae. The sequence goes on along the minus strand of JAFFZH010015667.1, from coordinate 25,399 downwards.
ATGAAAAAACTAAATTCGAGCACTTACGATTCAAGATGGCTACGTTACAGATTCCATAAAAACTCTGAAAACGCGCATGCGCGCAGCTAGCCACTCGTGCATGACGATATGCCGTCAGCTAATCAGAATTGAGGGAGATTTGAATCCCGCGCGCTTTCAGCGTGTCATTTCGAAAGACCCAGTTGATGATACGAAGATAATAATGACATGCAATCTAAAGGCATATTATACTGTATCAAAAACGTAGAAAAAAAAAAAATTAAAAAACAATAGAGTCCCTTTGGCAGAGTACCGTGTTTGTCAAATTCATTGTTTTCATTCTAATTCTTCTTATGTACCAAAATTTATACAATATGTACACACACACATGTGTTAATTAAGTGGATAATGAAATGTCATGATGCGGCCAGAAATTTGATTTTGTCTTTAGATAATGACTCATTTTAATCAAATCGAAAATAATTGACGTTATGAAATTTACTAAATCTGGTCTTTCGATGAAATGTTTAAAGTAGCTATTTTGTACAGTTGAACTTCTCTGAATATCCCATTAGTGATTGTCATTGAAGTTTCTAATCTTCATTATCTGTAATGATTTAGCAAAACCGACTGTAGCCTCTTGTCAATAGCAGGTGGCTCGCAGAAAGCGGCTAGAAACGATAAGTCAGGAAAAGCTGTATCCAGAGTCTCCACTTTTCTACTATTCCCAATTTTTTCGGACGATTAAGGATAGGTATTTTGAAAAATCGGTCAACAATTGATTATAATAATCGTTTTTGATTTCATTATTATATTGTTTATTATTATAAATTTAGTATCATCATCATCATCATCATCATCATTATATGAAAATTAAATTCGTGAGAAACAAGAGACACAATATGTTTTTTTTTGTTTTTTTTTTGTTTTTTTTTATCATAAATCCGATGACCAAAAACGACGATTAGTCATTACCTATGTATAATAACTCTAAAAATCCTCTCGATAAATTGTCAGTCTCGTGTAGACCACTCGTTTGCACTGTGATTCGGGCTACAATAATACAAAATATAGGTACTTTTTATAATTTATATATATCCTCGTATTTATATGTATCGTTTAATTATAGTATAGTGTATTATAATTAATTGTTGGGTTTTTTTTTTTTTTCATTTCATTTATCGTTTTTAGAGATTACACCGACACCATCCGATACCGGACCGATCATTGCGACATTGATTGATAACATTTTGGATTCGAAAAACTCCAAAGAAAATACAATACTCATTACAAATGGAATTTTTATTGACGTGTGAAATTAAAATGATTAGAGAAACGATAATACACATAAGTGACATCGATTATTATGCGAATATGATCGCTTCACGACTCGGATAATCAAATCTGAATGACCGCGTTCAAAATTGATTTCCAAATCGTTGTTTATAAGCTGGCCTGAATAGACATATTTACACCGAAGGCCGAGAAAAATTACTATCTTTCTTTCTTTTTCTTTTTTTTTTTTTGGCAATAATTTCAGTTTTTAGAATATCTTTATTGTTTCTCTTTATCATTGATATCTTCACTTTGTCAACTTTTTTTCTTTATTACTACTATTCTTATTATCGCAAATTCTTTTTAAATTTATCTTGTCGGTTTCGTTCGCTGTCGGATAAGCTCCAAAAAATCTACTTGCGCAAGTTTATTATTTTTGATTCACAAATAATTAATTATTCTAATATCAGTTCTAAAAAGCACTACGCTAGATAATATTGCATATTCATAATATTATTATAGTTATTAAAAAGTGTTGTTTTCTTATTATTATATATATATATTTTTTTTTGTTGTTTATTTTTTTGTTGTTTCAGAGTTGTATTTTTTTTCCCCAATTTTTTTCTCTTTTTCTATCAAGATTTCCTTATAGATTATATTTATAAGTTATTATGTATACATTCACTAAATTCACTAAATATAAAACAAAGACGTACCCTCGTTAGTAATGATAATAACCAACTTTTTTTTTTTGTTTCTTTTAGTTTTAATATACATTTTTTTTCTTCACATATATGGATGTATATATGTTTTTTAATTAAGCAAATAAATAATGAAATGAAAAAATATATATAATAGGAGTTCAATTCTTATTTTCAGTGAAAAAGAAATTATGATAATTTAGTCTGAATTTTGTTTTTCTTGTTTTCTTTTTTTTTTTTTTTGTTTCAATGATTGATCAAGAAACTAGAATTTTATACCATATTTAATTCGATGAATAGATAAGAACAAACAGAACGAAAAAAAGAAATGTAATAATAATAATAATAAACAGATCATTATGTTACAATCTATATTCATATAATTTATATTAAAGTAATGATGAAATTAATACAGTGAATGAATTTTTTTCTTTCTTATTTTCTATTCTTCTTTTACTTCTTTTTTTTTATTCCCGTTTTTTGTATTAATGATTCACAATTCTATACATATATAACATAGTTTTTTTTTTCTTGTTTCCTTTTACTTTATTTATTTATTTAAATTTTTTTCATTTAATATTATTAGTATCAAATTGTTTCGCGTCGTCCGAAATTCTGTATAGAATTAGAAATATATATTATTATTATTATTATTAAGAGATCATGTATTCGAAAAGTCTGTACAAAAATTTTTCAAACGATTTCATTTATTCATTTATTCGTCATTTTTTTTATTTTTCTTCAAATCTTACGTACCTAAAAAATTTTTGCACAGTTCCTTTTCTTCCCCATTATTTCGAGGAAAATTATTCATATAATAATCCTAATCATATCGTATTTAACTTATTCATCCATTTATTTCTTCACTCTTTTTATCTTCCTTCCTTTCTTTCTTTCTTTTTTCTTTCTCTCATATTCAATTCTTTCAGGCTAATTAGACAATGATAATTTCGATACAGTTTAATCAAACGTATTACACGAATATAAATATATATATTACACTATTCTAAATCTTAGAAATATTCAAGAAATCTTTTTTTTCATTTGTTTTTTTTATTGTTTTTATCGTTAATTTTTTTTCTCTCTCGCTTTTTCTTCTTCTCTATATAAATTGATAAATTATTATTGTTAACATTACTTTTTTTCTTCACATCACACGAAGGTGATGAAAAATCGATTTTTAGAATTAGATAAACTCATTTTTTTCTTTCTCCCTCATTTGTTTCTTTTTTTTTGCGAATTCTATTTCTATATTTTTTCAAAAACACGAAACAGGCTGAATAAACGAAGAACGAGAATAATAATGACAAAAAGAAAAGAATGTTAATTATAAAAATGAATATGACAATAATTAATTGTATTATTGCCTGAGACGCGATCGAGGGGCCCTATTTTGGTCATATTGTTGCGTATAACTAGAAAATAATTGTAATTAATTACTATTCTTATTACAAATATGATTCAGGCTAAATACAATCGCTCCTGAACAGACTCGTTGTTGAGTCTCAAACCATCGAAAAAAAGAAATCGCACACCTACACACACATACATATTTACATTATATACACAGATAATTAATTAATCAATCAATTTAATTGATCAATAACTCATTTAATTAACATGTACGCCAATAACTATTATTTCATTTTTACTCACATTCGATTTTTAATACGTATAATTTCTGTGACACAATTACCATATTTTATTTATTATCTTATTTCGTGTGAATTTTTTTTTTTTTTTTAATGCATATATAATTCGTATATTATATCCATGTGTAGGTATATATTTGCGAGAATGTATTTTTTTTGCTGTTAGATTATTTTTCTTGTGCTCTCAAAAATTTATGCAGTGACAATAATGAAGATATTTTCAGTAATACACACACAATTAATGTTAACGTCAGTAAGAAGAAAAGCGGTAATAAGAAATCAAAAAGGACTAAAGTAGAATTTCCACTCGTCTATCTAACGATGCTTTTGTGTAAAATTATTATTACATTATAATATCTAGTTATGCGTAATGAACAAATAAATAAATAAGTCAAATCAGATGATCCATTTTTTTTTTTTTTTTTTTCACTTTTCCTCTATTCTCTTTCTCTTATCTCTTTCACCTTTTTTTTTTCAAGTATATAAAATAAACATGGACGAATTCTTATTGATTTGGTTTTGGTATACATATCTTATTGAATTTCTCTTTTTTTTTTAAGAAATTTATTCAATTTTTTGTTAATATTAGGACTTACTCTCTTTCTCTCTTTCTCTTTCAACTGCAACGCAGTAAATTATAAAAAAAAAAGAAATAATAATGATAATACTAATAATAATAATTGATAAAACGAATAAATAAAATATTTTTTGTATAAAAAAAAAAAGTTAGGAAATGCTGCGAAAATACGAATTTTTTCTTAAATATTATTATTATTAATTAATAATTGATTGTGTGAAACATTTTTTTTTCTTTTTCTGACAAATTTAAATCGATACAATCTTAAGGTTGAATGAAATTTTGTTTATTATGTTCGTTTTGTTTATCTAACAGCCTTTAATTCCCCTGAAAATATTCAAATCACCCATTCTTGGTAATTTCAAATTTTCATACCGCACAATGTCCAACATCCCGTTGCAACGTAATCAGAATTATCATTCTCTCGATTATTGCTCTTTTTATCTTTAAATTTTGTCTTCTTTGTTTTACTACTATTTATATTGTTGTTGTTATTGCCTAACAGTTTATCATCACGATATTTTTCACGTTCATTAGCAACATCAAAACCTGAATTATTTCCCAGTTCTGAACTTTGAAAATAATTTTTATAACTAATCATATTATCTCCATCGCAATGATCACTCTTCCTTCTGACCTCAGTCGTCGAAGACATATCAGATACGCCGTCGTACTCGACGGTCTTTTTTTCATACACGACAACGGGCTGCCGATACTCATATGCTCAGAAGTTAGACGGTTTTGCTGGTGTAACAGCCGGGGTGTTGGACGTCGGTGTTAACGACGGCGACTGTCTCGCTGCTGGCGAAGACGACGGCGACGTCGAGGTCTCTTCGTGTAGGACAGGACCCGTCGGACTCTGGACTACGTAGTGGGTCAATCTCGTCGGTAGACAGCCGGCGTTTAATTGATAAAATTCAACGAGCTGAAGAAGATCGTAGAATTTTGTTACACCGCTGTCCAACGAGTAACAGTACGTCTCTCTGACGTGGTCCATTATCTGTTAATTTACAAATTGAACAAATAAAAATCAATATTAAGTAGATTAATACATTTATTTGGGATTGAAATCAGGGATATAATTATTATTTTTGATCAGTTAAAACATACGTTAAAAAAAAATGGTCAAGAATTGGGAGAAAAAATGAATAAAAAACCTAAATTGACCATATTTTTGCGATTTTGATTCATCTCTTAAATTACAATATAATTCAATTTACAATTTGTGTATTCATCTGTTTCTTTCACATTGAAAAATCAAACCAGAAGAAAAACGTTGAATTATTCAACTTAATTTTGCATTCATTTTAATTGAATCGTTTTTTACTTGATCTTTGATCGATTAAAAGCGTATGAAAAAGAAAATAAAACTAGAATAAAACAGGATTTTGCGCCCTAGGGCAGGAAAAGACGTTTCCGCCCGAGGGCGAAAAGATCTGTTTTCCGCCCGCTCAAGAGGTATGAAAAGTGGCATTTTGCGACCGGGTGTGAGAAATATATTCATTCTTACCGGTTGAATTTGGGTGTGAAGAACTTTTCCACCTGATTTATAGGTCAGAACAAAGGCACCTGGATTACTCCTACTCTCCCTGACGAGGAAGACTCTGCAAATGAAAAAAAAAAAAACACAGAGAAAAAGAAAATTAATACAAGTGTAAAAATTAAACAACAATATTGACTATAATAATAATTCTGAAAATATGTTACCCACAGAAAATAATTACGACCCCCAAAATTTTCAAATCATAAAATATGTTCCCACCCCCTGGGGGGTTGGTGATGATTGGGAGAATACTGAGACGAGAATAGTGAAGACAGGGTAACCATGGATCGTAAAGTTGATTGCTTCGCGGTGGTTATGATCGTAAACCTTTTGCCTTACCTTTTATTTCCTACCCCCCCACCTCAGCCCCCTTTCCCACAGACAGTTATGCCTTGCTGTTCTTCGGATATATCTTTGTTCCACATTCTTATTACCTTCTGACTACATTTTATGTGTATAATACATAGACAGTCACATAGACATACACACACACACACACAGAATTCTAAAGATTCAAAAGACGTTTATAGATGAAGCGAATTGGGCTGTTCATATTTTACGACTCCATAAAGACTATAATCTACTTTGGATATCGACAATATCTCACGTCGTGTAATAAACAAAGAGATAGAAAATGAAACTTGACAAAACGTCTTAATAGTACGAAAGAAAGAAAAAATATATATATTGAGAGGAAGAAAAAATTAATACCAGAATAAGTATCTAGATATTTATGTGGCATGCGCAGAAAGTAACTGTTTATTCGGCGAGCCTTGTAAAGCAACGGCGAGTACTAAAAACATAACCTTGCCGAACAGTTACTTCCTGCGCGCGCCCCATACAATATTTTTTACGGAAAAGGCATTAATAGTCACTTTGACGCCAGTCGAGTTCCGCACGAACTGCGTATAGGAGCTGCTGTAAAAGGTAGTAGAGAGGGGGTAACCTGCGGTATAAAGACTTTATTACGCAACTTTGACATGCGCACTTCGAACTGCGCATCAAAGTTGCGGAATAAAGACTTTGTACCGCAACTTTGAACTTAGCGGTATAAAGTGCCACTGCCGGAACGAAAACAGGCGTCGAAAAATGATTTTTAATGCCTGTGCCGTAAAAACAATATTATGTCAGATTATATTTGCAATCTTAAATCGAAAAAAAAAATGAGTAAAAAAAATCAACTCACCCGTCAACCGTGCCGTGTTTGCTGACAAGATTTGCAGCCTGATCTCTGCTCATACCGCTGTGAAACCATGGCTGTGTAATGTGAACACCAGCTTCGAGGCCTTGTACTCTGACGAGACTGTGATCAGGCGGTGGTCTTGAGGCTGGCCTCCACCGTCGTTTCCACGATGTACCTTCGGCTACGGCGATAGCACGGGCCTCTTTAGGGTCTTCTACTATGCGACCTACGCTGCCTGTGAAATCCATCGCCACTCGCGATCGGACTGATTCCTGTAACACAAGATAATACAGAATATAAAAAATTGCTTGATTAGACACTTTTAATCCGTATCAACTTAAGGTTTTAATCGCACTTTCCAATAATTGGGTGAATTATCATCAGATTCCCATATATTACATAAATTTGAATAGTTTAATTTTTCGAACAATGTACATAAGTTTTTTTTTATAACACCTGCGTGGAAAGCTTGATTTTCGATGCCTGTGTCTGGTTTGGAAAGGGCCCCTTTTCAGATGAGTGAAAAAACGTAATATTTCTTCACTATCGCGCAGGCGCAATCGTGCATTATCGTCATTATTTCACTAACAGGCATGCGCACATCGTGCATTATCGTCAATATTTCACTAACAGGCATGCGCACTTCAAGCAATCTACGTTTCTTCACTATCACGCACGCGCACTTTGAAATAAGTCAGTCGTTCAGTAGCGCCATCGGTCGGTGGCGACGTCCAAGCGTCCGCGAAGTGGCGCCCCCAGGCGGCAGCGATGTGTCAACCCAGATTATCGCCTAACTTCAGGTTGGTTATGGTCGGCCATTTGCTCAGCTGTCAGATATTATTCGTCTGCATCTCAAATCAAGCTTTCCCGCAGGAGTTATAAAAAATATGGTGTGCGATAAGTGCGGATAGGCGACATCTGCCTCGTGTGAAGTTTGAATCACTCGCTCGGCTCGCACAGCATTCACACTCGTCTCGTGTCATCCCGCACTCGCCTGCGGCTCGTGAGTGAACGACACTAGACTCGTATGAATGCTGGCTGCTCGCCTTCGCTCGTGTTGCAAACTTCACACTCATCGGATATCGCCTTCTTTCCGCACTTATCACACAATATACTATTTTCGTATAGGTTTTTTTTTCTCTTGCGCTATAGATTAATAAATAATATTTTTTTGGTTTCTAACCAAATTCTACGTATAGGTATATTCGAGTCTTTTTTTCATAACTATAACTGCAAATCTTCAGACAATCCGATAACAGTTACCCGAGTTATCATCTCTGTATAGTAAGATCGCCATAACTATAATGTAAATATTAATATTTGATTCTTCAATTTTCACTGAATAATTTTACTCGATAAGAATCCTAAGATCAAGTTATATCAACTAGCGAAGATTTTCTTCCGTATCTTTGGACGCAGTTTCATTGCTAACGATAAGATCTTATTAAAATACTATAAAATCGCTCATATTGACTATGAAAGGCTATATAATAATAATAATAATAATAATAATGATAATGTCAATAATAAAAATTGATAAACTTAGGGTGTCTACTCAAGTCAAGATCTAAAATTCCCTGAGAATTCCAGGATATTCCAGGCTATTTTTTTTCTATTTTTACAGGTGTGTCGAGATACGATTTTTATTATCATTTCGCAGTGTATAATATACTAGATTTTTTTTTAATTTATTTATTTTTTGTTGCAATTTAATCTGGGTTTTGAATTTGCAGAATATTTTTTCCCAATCGATCAATTACAGAAAAAATTCCCTGAGTCGACTCAATATTCCCTGGGAATTCCAGGATATTCCAGGTGACAAAAAAAATTCCCTGAGATTTCCAGGACTTTCAGGGTTTTTCAAGGATGTAGGACACCCTGTGAACCGAATTTGTACGTTTAGCGTTATCTCCTCGCCTTGGATTTCGATTTCTGGGTTATCCGCCCACCTTCATTAATTCGCGTCGAATAGATTATATTTCTCAACCAAGTCTATAAGGCCGGGCTCTAAAGATTTCTCAATAGATTCTCTCTCTATTTCTCTCTCCTCTCATGTTAGACACGTTGAATGAACAGAAAAGTAATAATTTATTTGTTTGAAAGTGGTTATAATATGCTGATGCTGCTGCAGCTATATATTGGTATACCTCCTTTTATAACTGTTTGGCTTTAGAATATACCTATATCTGACTGTTTAGAGTTACTTACTTACCCTACAGGTATTCAAACGAGGAGAGCAAAAATACAGAAACGAAAAGAAAATAAAGGAAAAAAAAAGTCAAGTATAAAGAGAATGAGATACCCACACGTTTTGAAAGCGGTCGTCAGTCATCTGGCGCTGCCTGATGCTGATTATGAGTTAGTATACTTGCTACCGTTCTTTACGAAATAAAGATATAAAATGAGAATTATTACCTATTTTATCCTATATACACATAATGAGAATATATGTATATAAGAACAGCTGCTGTATAAATGATAGCAACAGTGTGAATTTTATGTGCACCTCGATGAGTGTATAATAGATAATATAAGAAAATGATAAAATCTTTTAACATTTTTTTCATTAGATTTGAAAAATTATTCAGTAAATGTGCTAATAAATAATAAAATTGTGAAGAATAGTACATATTAGAAAGGTAGGAAATGGAAAAAAAAATCAAACATTCATCGATCACCCTGAAAACGCCTGAGGCATTTTTGGCCAATCAAGCCATTATAATTTTTCTTCAACATATTGGCTCTAAGATAATAATGTCGAGTTTTGAGAAGCTCTGAACTTTCATCGATTGCATTCAATTATCGATAGTACGAGTACCTATAGCGCAGGTCTATTATATTTTGTACGACATCGATTTCCTGATAATAATTTACAGACAGACTATTAACGTCGTAATAAATAATAGATATTCATCGTTCGTGGCACAGCTATTAAATATCGAGGATGAAAGAAGAAAAAGATCGATTCCTTAGCAGTGTATAAAATGCATAGAATATATATAAAAAAAAAACATAGTCAAATTCCGCATACTCCAAATTTCCGGATTTATATTTAGTAACTTGCACATCAGAGAAAATTGTGCCGCGGTATAAATATAGCCAACTATATTTGTCGTCCGGCCAAAACGAAATTATGTCGTTTGTCAAACGGACAGGTAAAATTCCAGCACATAAAGTAGAGACACGTGTACAGGACGAGAGAAAATAGGCTTAAAATATACTATATTTAAGACACAGGCGATAAAAAGGTCACTTTCTTGACGACTATAAATCAACTAACTCAAGGAATGCCGTAAAAAGTATTTTCTAAGGCAGTTATAACACGCAGTTCGGTATGAGCATAGCCCGAAAACAGTTACTTCACGCGTCTTCAGAATCAAAAGAAAAATAAATACATGATAGCACAGATTTGATTCAGTTTCTATTTCCTCGCCACCCTGTATTAGCACATGCATTCATACGAACGCGTGTGCGCCTCGGTTGCACTAAAACAGTAACGTGAGTCGAGACAGATCGATGCTGGCTGAACCAGTCGGTTTCCCCTTTCGTTTCTGTCCCCCCCCCCCCCCCCCCCCTAGTCCCGCTGGTTACCTCTTACCCCGATGGCCTTGACATTGCGAACAACCCTGCAGAGCTTGTTACACACGCATGTATTCATCTCCTCTACGCTTTTAGTTTTCATCTCTTTCTCCGTCTGCATATTACTGCTGTTATACAGACGACAAAATTAGCAGGGGGTAAAGTATTCCATGAAACTGACCATCGACAGTGCTGTAACATCGTCGAGTGGCCAGTATCGCGTCGATATCAACCGCTGCACAGTGCGCATACATATGAATATGTATGTGGGATCGATTACGTGACTTTCTTTTTTGTCATATTTTACGTACAGGATGGCCCATTTCACGTGTCGAGAATGGGAGGGGCTTAGATTGGATGAAACTGAAGCTAGCCTTCATGATTAGCTGCTAAAAGTGCTGAATTCGATTGAAATGACATAATGAGACCGGAGTATAAAATTTTTGTGAAATAAGTATTATGAGAAATGAATACTTTTCGAGCTTTTAGAAAACTTATTGACGTAAATCTGTACGTCGTAATTATATTCAGGAGAAGCTTTGAATGTTTTGCTGCAAACCTATGGCTGCTAGCTTCAGCTTCATTCAAAGTGGCACAACTTTGAAATGGTGAAGCCAGCAAATCTACAACTGACCGTTTCAAAGTTCTGCCACTTTCAAGCCCCTCCCATTCTCGACACATGAAATGTGTCATCCTGTACGTATGTAGCCAGCGGTAGCAGAAGCCATACGAGTTTCAAGTGGCTGGTCGCGTAGAGCTGTTGCTTGTGCAGTTCAGAGTTACCCTTTCACCCCGCCTGTTATATAGGCAACATCGGTCTCACCAGTGTCTGGTCGGGTGCGCTTTTACCCCTGATTCTATACCACCGAATCCCCTTGCAATGTGGAGGGTTGTGGATGCCTGGTAGTTTCTATGCCCGGGGGTTTACGCGTTCCAAACTGTACAACTCGCTCGATTGAACTCGATATAATTTTCTATCTCTCTCTCTCACTTCCTTTGCTCTCGCTCTCTTTCACACGTACACTGTACAAATATGGAATTGATCGGCTCTAGCCGATTATAGTTGTGCCCATTAAGTTTTTAGACTCAATATTTCAGGACACGTAAACGTCACACGTCAGTGCAGCAAGGTGTGCACAGCTGTCAATGCCTTTCTCTCTGCTTTTTCTTTTTTCTTTTTATGTACTATCAATATTTCCTTAATGATTTCATCGTTTTAAATTTCGTTTTCGTTCTTCTGGAGACTTGAATCAATTTATTTTGTCAAATATTTAATGTATCGTCGATATTTTCTTATCGATGATTTCATCGTTTTGAATTCCTTGATTTCGTTACTCCGCAGACTTCAATGGTTATTTTTTTTTTTTTTTTTTTTTTTTTTTTTTTTTTTTTTTT